>CM032644.1:1185894-1411737 GCA_019097785.1 Fraxinus excelsior
TTTCCAAAGTCGTGTTTGCGCAAATAATTGGATATAGCACTTTATCTGATGTGAGATAATTTAACTTATCTGCCGTGAACAACGATTTTTGTCAGCCACGTGGTCGTTTCCGTCTAGAGACCTGAATGAGAAATATGGTGATAGATAGATGAGTTTGAAAAACCTTTTAATTTCTCGAGTAATAATTCAATTAAAATTTAATGAGCATTCCCTGATTTTACCCAGGGGATAACATTTCCAAGTTTGTGTCTTCCAATACTCAAAAATTAGGGCAAAGCCCCTTTGCCTGGGAAAGGGGTGCCCGGGTTGAAAAACCTTTTAATTTCTCAAGTAATAATTCAATTAAAATTTAATGCGCATTCCCTGATTTTACCACAGGGGATAACATTTCCAAGTTTGTGTCTTCCAATAATCAAAAATTGTCAAACCCCCCCCCCCCACCCCCAATAGGAGGGTGCCCAGGTTTGCTTTCCGGGCAAAATTGCACGTCTCCAAAAATTAACTTTTTTATTTATATGTTTACAAAACTCCAAAAATTGTGTCCAAGAGATCCCTGGAGTTCTATCAATTTATTCAACACGGTAATGGACTTAAAAAGTCGTACCTTAGATTCATATAGGGAACGTCTCTTATTTTGAAACAAAATTTGAACCGACTAATAACTATTGTGATAAAAATTTGAACCATTGAAAATAAATTGTCGAAAAATAGCTCGAATTTTAGTAAAGCAGCTCGTGTTGGTAGACACATCAACTCGCATGGCCTTTCGAATTGTATGGTAAAGTGTTCTAACTATCCAATTGCTATATCTTCTCCGTCATCTATTGAGTCTGTCCTATATAATACTTGTTTTGTCATAATATTGCACATTTAGCTCCCGTTTGACTGGGATTAAAATCAATTTTTTTTTAAATAAATTTCAATAAAAATTAATTAAATATATTGTTGAAAAATTGTGAATCCCATGAAATATATGATTAAAATTAAGTATAATCTTTCACTTAAATTAAAATCTGACTTAATAATTTAAAACTAAGTTTTCATGCATACCTATTGGGATAAATCTCCATGTACATAATTCATGTATATAATGGATTACATAAGTCCATGTGGAAGAAATTCGGCCGTGGATGTGAAGTGTGGAAAAGTAAAAAATTATAAATTGTCGATAGATGCGTGCAACATGTCAATTATGTAATGTATTATGTAAATAGTTATGTACTTGTAACATAGTCCTATCTATTGTTGGGCACATTCTTCAACAATTACAACGTGACCTAAGACTACATGTACAATAAACTAATTTCACCTATCAAACCCCCCATGATAATTGGATAATCCACAAAATAAAGAAGATAAAAAAAAATGTGGGACCCCATCTCCACCAGGCACCAACCTACAAATGCAAGTTTTAATTCCTCACCGGTAAGCATAATAAAATGCACTGTAGTCTAGAAACTGGCTTTCTTCAACGATGTCACAGTAACTTTGGCACCTAACGGCGATGCACCGACTTCAATTTCAATGGAGTCGTAACGGAGAAACAACTCCACCAGCATCAGCCTCGAAATCAGCACTACGAAGTCTTTTCCGGCACACTGTTTGTTATTAACGGAGGGACTCTCTGTTTCGGGCCCGTTAGACCAGAGGACGTGTTTCAACAGTTTTTCACCTTCCTCCCCGATGAACCGTTCCGGAACAAACTCGTCGGCCCGGTTGAAAATCTTAGGATCCTTGGTCGCAAATGGTTGGAACCCGAAGAGTAATTCTCCCTCCTTAATTTGAAACGATGCATCGTGGGATTCAATCACGAAGTCGCGTTTGGCTCTGGCGTGCTGGAGAGGCACCGGAGGCTCGATTCTTAGGGATTCGTATACTACTGATTTCATCAAAGGCATGCGTTCCATGGAAGCCATGGTGACTTTGCCGCCGGTTGATTTGACGGCCGACCGGATTTCTTGTGCCAGCTCTGTATGGATCTTGACTCCAGCTCGACCAACCCATTTAAGCATATTGGGGAAGAAAATCTTCATACCACCGAATGAATTGAAGCAA
The DNA here is from genome assembly GCA_019097785.1 of Fraxinus excelsior. NCBI lineage: Eukaryota > Viridiplantae > Streptophyta > Magnoliopsida > Lamiales > Oleaceae > Fraxinus > Fraxinus excelsior. Next base: position 1,187,950 of record CM032644.1, read on the forward strand.
GTGGCGAAGATGAGATTGTGGCAAGCCTCTTCTCGTGATAGACCAAGTTTTTCAGCTTCATCAAGAACTGGAGTTGAGTTCTGGTAAAAGAAATCATATAATCTTTTATAATCTTTCCTTATCAAGAATGGTGGAAGAGAAATTGAGTGTAAAATGCCATCTTCGAGAACCCTTGGTAGACCAAGAATTAGCAGTGGGTGCAGTTGAAACAGCACCCATTTGCTGACAATCTTGGGTCCGTCGGACCCAAGCTTGGTGTCTACTGGGTTAGCACCGTATAAAGAGCGAGCCAAGAATGTAAATGCAGCTTGATCATTAGCCTCTCCAAAGCTTGCTTTCCCTTTAGTGGCTAATTCTCTTTCTAAATCGTCAAACAGCTCTGTATAGCTGCTGTGAAACTCCGGGATCACCTGATCACGCCTAAGAGACAGTAAAAAGAACATGATCTTCTTCAGTTTGGCGTGGTTCGGTTCCGATGGATCCAAATAGGAGAGTATTCTATAACCACCGGTGAGTTCAGTCGACGGCATGTATGTACCGGTGAAGACATCCTTCTTTTCGACTTTATCAGTGTCGAAAAGGACTGGAAAACTCTTGCCGTCGAGCAAAGCTATGACTTTCGAGTTAAAGGTAATCAAAGGGCCGGGTGGCATATTGGTTCTAAAGACTGTAGACTGGTATTTTTGGATTCGGGACTTGAAGTATTCATCCCTGCATTGGTTGTAAAAGTAGTCTTGCCTGTCTTTCCATGGTCCGATCAAAGGGAGTCCATAGTCCCCCGGAATTTTTCTGATCGGAAGCTTCTTAGGTTGTGGTGGCACAACCGTCGAAGACGCCGGAGGTGGTGGTGTAGAAATGGATGGCTTTTTGGAGACACAGGCTTTGATTGGTTGGAAAAAGGGTGCTGGTTTTAATGGTTTTGAAGCAGGTTTTTGTGAATTCTGCAAAGAAATATGTAATTGTGAAGAAGAGAAAGCTAAAGAAGATGAAGCCATTATTATTTAAGCTTTTTGACAAATCAATATTGCAAATGAGAGAAGAATTAATAATGGATGAAGAAATGAGGCGCAAGTTGGAGTTGCTCTTGGTTTGTGACATGGGTATATATATAACTTTTGATTCTCAAGATAAGTAGTTTAATGGTGCGGAATCGTGCATTCAAAACACAAGACTTTGAAAATCGGATTATTCAAATCACAATATCTTAGACGCCCAATATGTCCATTTACCCGGATCGTTTCTCTTACTCAACGTCCAAAAATTGCATGCGTCTTTATCGAAGTAATAAATAACATGAAGAGAGTGCTGTTTTTATAAAAAAATTAAATACACTTGATATTGAGGAGAGAAAAAAAAAAAAAAAAAAAAAAAAAAGAAAGCGTGCATGAATGGAGATAGCCAGCTACTAAAAGTCCCATTTCCAGCACTGTATTTGTTAAGAAGCAAAATTCCAACACTCGTTTGATTAATCTTGGACACGTTTTCTTAGTTTTTCTTTGGCACGTTCAACTCTCAAAGTTGGAAAGTTGGCTTCATGACAGCTAGTTTGAATTATCGAAGTAGCAGCTTTATAAATTGAATAACGTGACTCCATTGATATATGCTCGAAGTTTTATTTTTAGCATACGATCTATAAGCTGGAATTGAATAACCTTTTTTCGTTCGTATTCTTCATTGAAAGAAGCTTGAAGTCTGATTTTTAGTTAGAGGTGTTATAAGTTGAAGGTGGATAATTTAACCCCATTAATTTGATTTAGCTAAAAATAATAATTTCGAGTAAATTTTAATAAAATTGAGACCAAACAGGGACTTATTTTCTGATTGAATTCTCCATTCACATTTGGACGGAATTGGAGTCGGCGCCGTAGACTAATGGTCACACATAATTTTGGAAGTCAAATCTCAAACTAATAAAACAGGTCAAACTGCACCAATGAGCTACAGTTTTCGCCACCACACCAAACGTGTGTGTACACTACCGGCCAAAAGTACGAGTCCTGGCTGCACGTGCTCGAATTATTTGTGCTGGTGCTTGTATTAAAAAAAAAAAGATAGATGTAAATGTTAAAATTTTAATTTTAATCAAACTTAAAATTAATAAATATAGTAGTTCGGATGGGTTAATGTATGGGTTAACAGGAGGTTACTAAACTTTCACTTAATTGCAATCGAGTCACTAAATTTCAATTTAAAGCAATCAAGCCTCTAAATTTTAATTGAAAAGCAATCGGATCATATCGTTGGGATTCACTGGTATGTCCATGTAACTGATGGAATGCCAACGTGCAAAGTCGGGAATTTTTATACTAGATGTCATTGAACTTTCACCTAAGTTGCAATTGTGTCGCTGTACTTTATCCATGATAGAGCACTAATTAATTTTAGTGACTATGGAGTTATAAAAATACTTGATGGACCTACTTGAATTTATTTACAGACTTTAGTGACCATTTTGTAAAATTATCGATTTGATTGTTCTTTAGGGATGACAATATGGCGGTAATGGGACATGTCGGACATTCTCACCCCATTCCATCGGGTATTTTTGTTATCTTACCACATCCTCATACTCGTTTAAAGTGGGACGGGGCGGGATAGGGACGGGGCGGGTCATCCTCCCCATTTATTTTATTTATTTAATTTTATGTTTTGCTTTTATTTTTTATGTATTTACTTCGTAAATATTATTACTTTTTGATCAATTTGTTAAAAAAACTTATGTTCTCTTTAAAAATATGATAAATTTATTATTTTTGTTGAAATTAATTTTAAACGAAATTGGTAGCGGGACGGGTTGTACCCGCCACATACCCACTTTGGGACAATGAACATCGTTTTGTCCTCGACTTGTTTACCTAATTAGGCAGGTAATCCAACGAGGCGGGGCCCAACGAGTTTCAGATTGAATGAGTTTTTTTTGTCATTCCTATTGTTCTTGCAAATTCCAAGCAATATCAAAACGCAAATTCAATAAACAAAATGCACTTACCAAAGGTTGCAAGATGGAATAATTTCGAAATAATTAAATGATTTTTTTTTTCTAATAGTGTATTATGGAAATTTAGCACCAATAAATTGAAATATTTGATTGATAAGAATCACTTGTCTGAAGGTGATGTTTGGCCCCCGAAGGACGGGGTGGGGGATGGGGTTAGTGTTGAGGGTGGTGAGCTTGGATGGGGAAGGTGAAATTTTTCTAAATTCTCTTTTTTTATATGTTATTGTGTAATTAAATGTTTTAGGCGTGATTTACTTGTAGTTTTGAAAAGTTATGAGACTATATTTTTAATTTTTTGTTGTTGTACTACTTTCTTTTCTTTTTACTTTTTTTAAAGGAAAATGACAAATTCGTATTTAGTGGTCAAAATAAATGAACTATTTGTATAATCATAAAATATTTGAAGTGATCGCGATATTTTGAGATATTAGATGGAGATCAAAGACTTGTATTTTTCAATTCAACACGCTGCAATTATGATCAATCTAGTGCACTAACACGTCCAACTTGATACCCGCCACGCCGCACGTTTTTTTAATGTTGTAGTCAAATGTTTTATGGTGTTTTAATAAGCCCAACTTGTGACAAAGTTATCATTATTAAAAACTAGACTAGCTAGCTTATGGTGGAAAGCTTTAGGCTTTTAGTCGATATCACGTGTGAAGGGTAATTAAGTCATTTACACTTTTTAAATTTTACGAAATTTCTCGACACTTTGTCTAAGATTTGATTTGGTATTAGCGTATGTTTCAAAACCAGAGGGATGAAATGTTCACAATCTTAAGCAAAAATGTGATATTACATGGAATCTAGTTATAATGTTTTAAGGTTATATTAGAATTCAAATTTCAGATTTTTTTTACTTGATATTATATATTTGTTACCAGTCTACTAGTCCGGAATCTTGAGTCCGATATCTGTTGTTGTAGGTAGATAGTGAATCATGTTGCTTTATCAATCCTAGAATGGGGAAAACACACCATGTTCTTGCCTCATGGGTGTGCATTAGACAGTGATGTTAAAATAATTCTATTATGCGCACTTCCATTTGATTGCAAATTTTACGGGTTAGATGTATGGTTTGCAATAATACTATGATTAAACCCAATATGTTAGTAATCACTTGGATCATTGTACACCTTACGAGCTTTATTCTTATAGTGTGATAATTTTAAGTACATGGATCGGAATTATGTAAACCCTAATTAGGGTTAGAGTCCGTAATGAACCGGTTTTATAATTTCCTATATAATGGCTAGATCTCATCTCCTCTCCTCTCCATGTCGTTTTTGGTTTGTCCCATTGACGGCTAGTTATTTTGAGGAGCAAAGAGAGGAAAATATAGCTGGTAATATTCATAAACAAAAATGTCTTTCACGAGTATGAATTACAAACTAGCAATTAGAATATGTGATTCTTATTCTTAGCATGATCATTATTATTGCTTTATCAATCCTAAAATGGGGATAAAACACACCATGTTCTTGCCTAGTGGGCGTGCATTAGAAAAAGGTGAGTTTATTAAAGCTAGGTGCGAGATATTCAAGACGGGCCAGGGTAGTGGTGGCTAAAAGAGGCTTGGGGTTTATCCTAACTTAGTGTCCAGCATCTTGGGATGTTAAAGTTGAGCCCCCATGCTAGACCGTCCTAGAGTTGAATATGATGATAAAACAGTTGGAAATATTGATGAAATTAACAGTAATGTAAGTAAACCTATTCAACCTGCATTAGTTTGGAAATCTTAATAAAAATCTATAATAATCATTTATATATTTGTCTAATAATTCTTAACCCTTTGTTTGATGATGATTAAAATTAGATTTTTTGGTAGATTTCGATAAAAATTGATGAATGTATAGTTAAAAAGACGTGGATGTCATGAAATATGTGGTTTAAATTATTTTTTTTATTTTGATTTAGACTAAAATTTGTATTTTAATCCCTACCAAACAAAGGCTTAGTGTTTTAAATCTAGGCCTAGGCGTTGGCCATCGTTTATTTCCCAATAATCACATCCAAGAAAATGGAAAATTTATTCTCATTTATTCTCTTAGTCTTTTCTGTATTTACCTACTCCAGAGCAGCACATACTCATGGCCTAAATACAGTCATAACGCTCAAATCCAACTACGTAGAAAAACAACTCGTAGAAAAAATTAATAAAAAAATTTAGCTAGACCAAACAGGAGCTAAATATTTACGAATTTGAGTTAATCTGCTTAACTAGGTTGACATTTTAACATGAAATTTTAAACCGGCTTATGCCCAACGATATTGGGTGATTTTTTTATTTTTTTTTTATTTGTTATTTATTAAATAAGGTATAATCAACTTTCCAAAGAGAACTTATTTTTAGATAGAGTAATGAATAGAAACTATCAGGGACCAGCGTGTTTCCAACTTGGAACAATGAGGAATTAAATACGAGTGGGCCCTCCATCGAAATATGAAATTACATAAAGCCCTACTTTTAAAGACTGTATTTCAAAAATCAGAATTATAATTTATATATACAAAAATCATATGATAATACAATATTTTAATATTAAATAATATTATTATGAAATTCAATTAATTATATACTCAAACCTCAAACTATAATATTCATTTCTCTCTTCGTTCTCAATCCATTCGCTCTTTACTCTACCTCTTCCTCACTGTAGCCGCCGAACGCCTAGACACCGAAGCAGCACTACACGAGGTTGTGCACCACCACCGACGGGGCTTCTCCACGCAGCATCGCGAACGAAAGCCGCTTGTAGCGTCAGCGAGGCTTCTCTGCTGTAGTGTCACCAATAGCGACGATGATGCCGGTGCGTAGAGAAGTCGCGCGTCCAAATGCCTCACACGGTGAATGTTGGTTGTAGAAGCCCCCCCAAAAAAAATTAAATTAAATTAGGCTCATATTTTTTATGTGATGATCTAGCACCACAAGTCTAGCCCATAGACGAGCCATATTCTCTACCTACATTATAAGAAATGAAAGCCCAATACTGATTTGATATGTTTTAAGTAATTTTAATCTCATTATTGGAATGAAACCTACAATTTAATCCCAAAACACTCACACGCTTTCATAGTCGGTAGAATAGTCAAGGCATTTAATTCTCATAATTGGTAGGCTAAAATATTGCATTTTCCTCAAATTTTATTCACTCACACATTTTCATAGTTGGTTGAATAGCCAAGGCATTTAATTCTCATAATTGGTAGGCTAAAATGTTGCATTAAACCTCAAATTATATTCATACACATTTAAGATTTGTACACACATATTTATGTGCTTTAACTTCCAATAAATGCACGAGTTGAAAGAATGAAAGGCCACATTTAATTTTCCAAAATGGGAATGAGTATCAATGGTTGTGCACGTGAGTATCTTTTCCCTTTTACTAATTAAACATTTCTAATATATATACTAGGTGCAAGCAAGCTTAGTTTATATTTAATAGTTTTGTTTAAAAATTAATTTGTTATTAATAAAGATGTAATTTTTTTGGTTAATTAAATAATTAATGATGTAATGTTTATGTAATTGATAAATAATTAAATAAAATGTTTCTATCTGTCATCTCCAACTCAAAATCACAAACAGAAAACTCAAGGTATGTTAAGGGGTAAGAAGATGAGTTTACTTAGACTCCGTTTGATTCTCATTAATGTAGAATGAGAATGAAAAATATAGTCGTTATTGGACCCCACACAAGAGATAGAAATTCAAAATTGATAGATTGATGTGATGGATAACAGTCATATTTTTCATTTTTATGGGTTTTTAATAAGAAACAAACGGAGGTTTAAACTTTTTGCATGGTTTAAGTCTTTACTCTTTTTTAAATAATAATGCAATTCATTTTATCGTTAAAGTATGATATGTATTACGATAATATATGTATATCATGTGTTAGACTTAGTATTGGTAAGTGACGGGTAAATTTTCGAGGACAAAAATATTTTAAGGGGGTAAGAATGTAATACCCCGAAAATTTTCATAAAATATAATTCAATTTTAATATACTATATTTTAATATTTTAAAAGTTAGGGACTAAATGATACATTTATCAAATTATATTTTATTTGTGTCAAATATTTAGATATTGATGGAGTTATCGTAAATATATGAATATTGGTCTCGTTGGATAAATCATAATTAGATACATAAATCAGATTCGAGAAAAAGTCGATTCGGATAAGTTAGCTCCAAGATATTTTAGTTTGAAGGAATTATCAAAAGCTAATTTATTTTTATTATTATTTAATTATAATTTTGAAAGTAAGGGGTGGTGAAAAAAAAATTCCGTTAAAACAAGAAATTCCATTAGTTTTTCCGTTAAATCAAAAAATTCCGTTAGTTTTTCCGTTAAACCAACATATTCCGTTAAATAGCCACTTTTTATATATAGAAAGATGTTGAATTATAAAGACATATGGTGATACAAGAAAAGAAAATAAATTTTCGAAAGAAAGAGAAAAGGGAAACATAGAAAAAAAAATTTCAAGCTTTGGGTGATGTAAAGATACAACATTCATCGTCCAACTTTATCCATTCAAAAGTTTCAAACAAAGGTAGGTAGATGTGTAAATGGTTATTTCGTTTTCAAATTATGATTTCGTTAAAAGTTTGAATGAATTAGTATTTTTTGGTACGATGCTTTGGCACTACTATAGTTTGAATGATCATTCTCCAACTCTACGTGTTACAATATTTCTATAGAAATCGAATTTCGTCGGAAATCCTTCTACGTGCAATACTAAGTATCCAAAGTTCGAATTTTCTAATTTAATAACGAAATGCACCGATGATATGTATTGAGTTTCAAATTTATGAGTTAATTCCCTTCCCACTTGCTGATTTGATTTGTTTGGGGCGTGGATGATGCAACATGCAATGGAGAAGCTTGGCGATTTAATGTTTTAATTCGATTATGAAACATTTACTTTTTTTTTTTATTTAAACATATTTCTATGAGCTTCATATGTGGAACTATTCTAAGAATATTATTATGAATAAAGTTATGTTTAAAAATAGATATGTTTTATACAAATTAACTTACAAGTCACCGTTTACCAAAAAAAATATTAGTGCTTTAATGTTGCTGCTTGTTTAAAATTTCAGCTACTGTCTTGACTTTAAAAATTTGTAACTCACTTGATACTTGGAATTTTGGACAAAACCAGTGGGGTTTGATAGCCTTATGGATTAGCTAAATAAAGTTGAAATCATGTCCATCCAATGTCTATAGAATTTTATATATCATTTTAAGTAAGTTGCGCTGGGTTACCTTCCAAACCGAGTCGCTGTAGGGTTTTGAAAAATATTTTAATATCTCATATGTTGTTGACGGAAGCTGATTTTTGGATGTGACATATTATAAAGAGTTTCCTACTTTACTATAAAATCTCATGAGGTTTCGGGGTCGATAGCTATGCAACCGAATTTATTTTTGACAATTGCCGTATGAGATAGAAAGCAAAAACAACAACATTTATTTTTCTTTTTCTGCCTAGAATTTCACGTCAATAATGTGACTTTATTTTTAAGAAATTATTAGATGATTCCTTAATATGAAATGATATTAATTATAATTAAATAATTCTTGAAACCAAATCTTAAATTAAATCTTTATGCTTTCCGCTAAAAGTATAGTTAATTATTGAGTTCACAGCTAAAGTACAATTAATCTAGTGATGTTTCGATCCATGCGGATTGGGGTGTTACAGTAGTAGCAGTGGTTTATATGTTTTGGTTGTGGTTTTTGTTGGTGGTAGATCTAGTGATGGTGGTCGATCTAACAGTGGAGGTGCGTTTTGTTGGATCGACAGTGAATCTGATGGGATGGATATGACGGCGGCATTGTTAGATTTGGTGGCGGCGAAGACTTTGTTAGATTTGGAGGTGGCGGTGGTTTTTGTTGATATAGGCGGCGGTGGTGGTAGTGGTGGTTTTTGGCGACATATTTGAGGATTTTTTTTGGTGAGGGTTGTCGATGTGGAGTGGTAGGTTGCTAATGGTGGCGGTGGTGTAACTGAATCGATGGTCGTGGGGTGGGAGTGTGTGGGTTTACGACCAATTATTTGATTGATTGTAATCATAAATTGGTTAATATGTGATCAATAAATAATTTGTAACAATAAATTGATTAATTTATAATTAATAAATAATATGTGACTTAAAAATGTGACTGTAACTCACAATTTATTAAATTGTGATCGAGAAATTACTTGTAATCGATTCATTTGATAATTTGTGACTGTTAAATAAATTATAACTTATAAATTTTTAATTTTATGATCGATGAATAAATTATTACCCATAAAATTTTTAATCAGTGACCGAGAATAATTTGTAACCTATAAAAAATATTATCTATTACCAGAAATAATTTGTAACCAAATTGTATAGATATGTGAACTTAATATAATTAATTAATAATTTCATAAATAAAATATAATAATATCTGATTTTTAAGTTTTAAACATATTTTCTTAATTTTAAAATGGGACATTGTTAAAGTCTTAAATATGAATTTTTACCTAGCCCCTGTTTGAGCCACCTTTTTTGAAAATGAGAATGAAAAATATAGCCGTTATTGGGGCCCACACAAGAGATAGAGAATTTGAATTTAAATGTTGATGTGATGGATAACGGTCATATTTTTCATTTTAGTAAGGAAAAAAGGTGGCTCAAACAGGGCCTTAATCTCTTCAGCTATTGTCCCTATTTGAAAATTACAAAAGGGTCCTTTTACTATATATACTATGTTTAGTAGACTACGCTTTGTAAATTTTGACGGATTGTTCAGACGGTTGGAAGAAGCTGAAGTGTGTAAAAATCTATGGTCTTGATCTCACGCCGTTTATCATGTTTGAATTAAATTCATTTTTACAAATGTTTTGTGGTTTGGCATCGGTAATTGTATCAATATAATCAATGCAATGGGCAATGCATGAAAATGTTGAATCATGTCTTTCTATATATAAAAAGTAGCTATGAAACAGAATTTCTTGGTTTAACAAAAAAACTAATGGAATTTCTTGTTTTAACGGAAAAATTAACGGAATTTCTTGTTTTAATGGAAAACCTATAACTTTAGGGTCCAACTTGAATTTATTTAAAACCTTAGAGACTAAAACTTAAAATTTAACCATAATCCTTAAATTGCAGTTAAGGACCTTAACAAATCAAATTTACACAAGAAGTCCCCGCCTCCTCAACTCCCAAAAACCGAAAAAAAACCTTTAATCTTCTATGACTGAAAAACCCAATGTTGTCAAACCCGGCCCGGCCTGGCCCAACCGGTTTGACTAGAAAAATCGGGAACGAGGCCCAAAATCGGGCCAAATCATGTCCGATTTTTGATTATTTTCAAAATCAGTTAAAACCCGTGAAACCGGTCCCGATTTTCAATTTTTTTTTTTGTTTAAAAATTTTTAACTTCATAAATGGGCTTCAAAATTTATTTAGAATTCTAAGGCCCATGGAGAAGTAATGGATGTCATGCTCATTTTATAGATGCACTTCTCTCCAAATGTTTCATAAACTTCCAATGTGGGATTGTGCCTTTTATACATGCTCTTAACTCTAATAGTTTTATAAACTTTCAATGTGGGATAGTGATATATAACCAAAAAATGTTAAAATACCCATCAAAATCATTTTCAAATGTATGTTTGGCTAATTTGATTTTTAATAACAACTAATTAAATTGTAATATTCACTTTCATTCTTTCCTTTATTTAATTTTCAAATTTAACTTAAATTACACTTGATTATTAATATATTAATGTTAGCTATCATTTTCTATAAGTTTAAATTATTTTAATTTAACAAAGTAAACTATTTTAACATATTGATTTTTAATTTTTAGTATTGAGACTAATTGTGGGATAATGAATCTAATTAGTAAAAATATATTTACTTTGAATTATTAATATGAAAATTTTAAAAATATATATATTATTTTTATATTATTTTATTATTTTTGTATGTATTTATTACATCCAATTCAACCCCGGTTGAACCTTTTGACCCTTGACCCTTCACATTTTCCGGATTGATGACCGGGTCGGTTTTTAAAACACTGGAAAAACTTTAATGGAGAAGTTCTTCCCCCCTTTTCATGGCCGACGCCCCCAAGAAACCGTAGTGGCCGGGGGTTGGGGGCGGCTGTGCTTGCCCATCATCTTAGTTGGATTAATCATGGGCGCAATAATCATCTTTTTCTCTCGCACAAGCAATATATGGAGACATCCAATTTAATTCATTCAAATCCAACAATCAATTCATGAGAAATGCTGGACTTAGAGGCTACTGTTTCACATAAGCCTTACAGAAAATAAAAAAATAGCCCGATTCGGCAGAGAAAAGATAGAAGCCGTTTCAAAATAGAGCAAAGAGGAAGGAAAGAACTCATTTCTCTCATTTCTCACTTGCAGTTCCCGCCCACCTCAGATTCCTCCATCTCGAGCACAATGTAATAGGTGAGCTTACTGAGAACGAAGATTACACATCGCGATCCCACATACCCTCTGTAGACTATAGTTATATGGCAAGCTGTACCGACTTCATATGTGTATTTGGAGGTGAAAAACTCAGAGAGAAGTACTTCCTCGATGTAAGTCAGTTGAAATAAATAATGATTGTGACTTTTTTGACATGTAGACACAAAAATAAGAATACAAAGCTAACTGAAATTTGCCTGATAGATGTTAATGTCATTGAATGTTCAAAATGTATTTCCATTTTAGGGCATCTTTTTCTTGTCATTTGTTTTTAGAATATAATATAATATTATTGTGCATCATATAAACTTTGAGTTTTATGTTTGTGCTTTTGGATTGGAGACGACAGAGAAAAGCATTTTATTTAATTATTTATCAATTAAATAAACATTACATCATTAAATATTTAATTAACAAAAAAAATTACATTTTTATTAATAACAAATTAATTCTTAAACAAAACTATTAAATATAAGCTAAGTAAACGTGCATTGCACGTTGTTTGCACCTAGTTATATGTAAAACATTTGTTTACAGCATTAATTAACAACATTCTATTTGCCATCATCAGACCCATCCATTTTAAAAAACTATTTTCTACATCAATATTGCTTGAAGCCAAACTTTCTTTCGGTAACTAAACATCGAATTAATACCCTAAATAGTTACTGAACTTTGCCAAAAGTTCCCAGGAGGTCACCGAACTTCAAAACTTCCCTAATTAGTCACTGAACTTTGCAAAAAATTTCTAGGAGGTCACTGAACTTCAAAACTACTATAAATAGTCACTGAACTTTGCTAAAACTTCATAGGAGGTCACCAAACTTTGCAAATTGGGACCCCATACATCAATGACTCAGTGACCCCATATGAACTTTTTACAAAATTGGGTGACTATTTAGGGAAGTTTTGGAAAAGTTCAGTGACTATTTAGGGTAGTTTTAAAGTTCGGTGACCTCCTGGGAACTTTATGAAGAGTTCAGCGACTAATTAAGGAAGTTTTGAAGTTCAGTGATCTCGTGGGAACTTTTGACAAAGTTCAGTAACTATTTGAGGTATTAACCCACGAAACATCATATCATAACTCTAAACGACAGAAACCGAAATATACTATCATAACTCGAAACAACACGATATGAAACTACGCGAATTATAAAATAAAAAGTCCAAATGATAATGTAAATTTTAAATAGAAGTTCAAGGCTTAGAAGATACATGAGCACAATTAAAAATGATAATACAACTTGTTTTTATTTGAATTCAACCTCAAAAGTCGTTTCATTGAACTAACATTTTCGAATAAATTTAAGTGTACAACATTAGTTGACAACAATGATTGACAATCACGTGTTCTCAAAATCCTAGTATGCAATCTAAAAAAAATAATGCCTAAAGAGTACCTTCAAAATATTTATATTTTTAAAGAGCATATTTTGTAACATAAAAAGTATCTATAAATTTAGAGTAAGGTTTTTTAAATGCTCTTAACATATTTATTTTAACACGTAATTTTACAACTCTCAATATTTATTATTTTTACCTATCTTTATTCTCACCTCACCAAATTCCTTCAAAATTTTTATATTATTTTCTTTGTATATACTATTTTACAGGGTCAATATATCGGGCATAAAAAATTGAATTAATTCTGAATGCATTTAATTATAGAGGGTGAATTTGACTCACTAAATTTTAAAATATTAATTTGAAAAATCTCTTGAAGCAAAATTTTAAAGATGGACTTTTTAAAATAAAGAACATTTTATTTTTAAATAGCCTCTTGGAGACATAGTTATTAAACCCGACCCGGTAGTCGACCCGAAAAAATCATCGAGTCAATGGTTCAACTGGTGGGTCATTGTTAGTTCGTAATTTTAATTAAAACATATTTTTGAACTAAAAAGAAAACTATTTTGCCAGTATATGACCAAAGTTCACAAGTTATCCAAATGGCCAAGGTCCTCGAAGAAGAGAAATCTGACTTTGGAAGCCAGGGTTCCAATCATTGTCATTGCAAATAGAAAACAAATCTTATATTCTACTTTGGTAACCATTTCTCTAAATCTGAATACGTACAACTGGCTCACACAGTAGTGTAACGACTCGTTAGTTTCCAAAAACCCAAAACTCCTACTTGAATGCTAAAGTTCGAATCACTCCATATGCAAAATTGAAAAAAATAAAAATAAAACTACATTCTACTTAATTAACCACGTTGAACCGGTTCAAGTTACTCTAAAACCCGCCCGAACCGGCCGGTTCATTTGCTTGTTTGTTCAATTAATGAACTCGGATCGGACCACCATCCGCTTCAGCAATTCCCGATCCGATTTTAATAACTATGCTTAGAGATGCTCTTAGATAGTTTATCACATTTTGCACATCAAAGTGGTCTAAGTGCATCAGTAGTTTTCCATAATCAAATGTTGGGGTGACTATGAACCGAATCGGCTCCGCTCAACCTTTAGACAATCGAGCTTGGCGCATGGATCCCTTGGACTGAGCCGACCATGATCTCACGAAGCAATTCATATTTTAAAGGAATTAATAAAACAAGCTCCAAAATGAGCCAAATCGTAAAGAAAAATTGAGTTTGACTCGACCAATTGTTTTTTTTATTACGAGTTTAAGTTGTCTGTGAACTGAATTGAGACAAAACGAGTGGACGAACGATTTAACTTGTTTGCTACCTCTAATCAAAGAGAAGCAGAAGCCACATTTTTTTGTTCGTAGGGCACCATCAAGGTTGGTCTTGTTGAAATTTTTATCAACAAAGTCAAATATAAATGCTAATTTTATCGTATCTTTTTTAATTTTTGTAGCATGTAAAATTAAAAACTCCTTAGTTTTAACAAAGTTTGAAAAGGCGACAATAACATAAGATCAAGTTTCAAGATCTTGAATCTTATTTTTCAAATAGAAAATAGTAAGATAATTTTGACGGAAAAAACTGGGTTGGCTCAGCTCATAATTTTGACGGAAAAAACAATAATAAATTTCAATCGAGTTCATAGTATGACCGTGAAAACTGGGTTAGCTCAGCTCATAATAAACTTGACCGAGTTGTGGCAGAGGGTTTGAGGACAATTTAGAGTGAAAAATCCCTACCCGAAAAACCCTACAACTATATTCCCCAATCCAACATGGAATTGCAATCTGTCTGTGCGTTCCTTCAGAATCATCGCCCATCCACCCGGACTTCACACCATAAGTAATTTCACCTTATTAATTTCAATTACTTTTTTTGATTCAACGCAAACTTGAACAACGGATGTTGGTTCCACTGACTCAAGCAAGTTTCGGCGCGTTTTGATAGGAGGACCGGTGGGAGAAGGAGAATACGTGAAGGTGGGAGAGGTTTTACGGTGCGAGACAAAAGTGTTCGAGCTTCGACCGTAGTAACTAGGATGATTGCGCTAACAAACAATCACCGTCAAATTGTAAATAACTGAGGATCAAACGAGCAAATATAGAATAAGCAAGAAGGTTTCTTGAGAGTATTTTTCTTGAGTGTTTCCTTGTGTATTAGATTGGTATTCAAATGACGATCAAAGATCAAAGATCCAAAAGTCCATTTCCATTTACAAAGACCACTTATTTATAGTGGTTTGGCCGACATGATGTCCGTTAGATTAGAACCACGTGGTTTCATCTCCTAAATTGAAGCCTCACATCAATATGTTTTCCATACGATAAATACATAGACAACGGGCCGTTGTCCTATACATTAGGCCGACATCCCTGACATTCTTTACTACAATAATTAAATCAATCATTCTTAAAGATTGTCTACAGATCTTATAAGAGACGACTTCAGTTTCAGAGACTTCGGATGAACTACGGGCTTCTTCCGGAGGAAGCTTCGTATTGGTGGTCTTCTTATGTTGCGCTTCTGCTTCCTCATTGATTTCTTATGTTGCGCTTTGGCTTAGAGTTTTAGCCATTCAGGCAATGCTTCGGCATATGAGTTTCCATCTTTATTTGACTTCTTTGCATTTTGACCAATTGGTCTTTGTTGACTTTCCTTTCCATGTGTACTGCAACATGATACTTTGACTAGAGCTTCGATGGTGAGACGTAACAACTGTGTCATTTTCTCACAATGATAATGAGTAGTAATGTTGAATTTTGATACTTCCATCATCTAATTTTTCTTTTTGTGCTAAAAAACTTTGTTCTTTAGTTTACCAAGTTCAAAAAACAAAGGCCCAGCTTTCAGATTGAGCTCAAATGTATGTTGACTACCGCTTTATTTCATTTTTGTGTCTACTGTGTAATTTTTGAAATCTAGGCTGTTTTGGTGTTAAAGAGAGGAAGAGTAGTCATATCTGCTGCTAATTTGAATTCATTAAGGAAGTTGGATTTATGCGCAGATGCTAGCAAGAATTCGGAACCTTTTAGGGGTAAATCTGGGTCTGTTTCGTTTGGGAATATAACTCACCATCATGTTGAAGAAATTCAATTGGTATCAGCTCCTTTTAAGGAAAACAGTGGCTCTGTACTTTGGGTTTTGGCTCCAGTTGCATTGATTTCTTCACTGGTTGTTCCCCAATTCTTCATTGTCAATGCCGTTGAAGATTTCTTTAAGAATGAAGTTCTTGCAGGTAGATACTTTATACACGAGTTATGGTGCTTTCTAGGCATGATTACGGTCTGACACATGCAGGTAGAGATGAAGTGATGCTACAAATTTTCATTGTGATAATGCGTTGATGTAGTAGATAATTTCTAGTAATAATTTTCATTTGTATGGATTTACCTTTCTAGTAGCATCAGACTGATCTTGAAATGTATAAAATGCCAATTAAGATTTATCATTTTTATTTCGGGCTAGTGAACGACTCTAATGCTCGGTCTGAATCAAAAGGCTGAGATTGTGGTGATTGATGACAGTAGTGAACTTAGGGTCCTCGGTGGTTGGAAAGTTCCATGATCTCTACTTAACTGGATTTATGCGTAGAGTCACATTAAGGATATTAATAAATGTGTGACCATTCCTCCAATCCTACTCATTGCAAAACCCAACTGTAAAACTTCTGCAAACCCATTTGATCTTGGATTTGTGTTGGACCTAGTCTTGTAAAACTTTTGCAAGTCATCTTTATTGTCAAAGTACAAGTCTTTACTCTTTTTTTATGTCAACGTTGATGCAGAACTTGTTTCTTCATTTTCTACTGAGGTTGTCTTTTATGCTGGATTTAAAATATTTCTGCTAGCAACCGACCATGTTCAGAAGCCATTTCTGCAGTTTAGCCCAAAGAGTTGGAGTCTTATTACCGGCCTACTTGACATCTGCCTTCTTTACTATGTGGGCTTTAAGATTTTTTGCCCCCATCCTTGCGGTTTATGTCCCGAGGTAATTACCTAAAACCAGCTATTTAGTTTTACATTTTCAAAAATCAGGTTTTAGCATTATTTAATTAAAAATCAGGTTTGTTTTAATTTCACAATTAATATTTAAAATAATATTTAAAATTAAATTAATCTATATACACACAATACCACCTACCCCACTATATTTCAATCCCATTCCCCAAACCCTAATCATTTTTGCCTCTCTCTCTCTCTCTTCCGTCTTCTCCTCCCTCCACCCTCCCTCTCCCCCTCCCATGCCCCCTCCTGCCGGTGTGTCAGCACTGCCGGCGTCGGCAGTGTCAACGCTGCTGTGAGCAGTGTCGATGCTGCTCACAGCAGCTGGCAGCGTCAACGCTGCTCTCTGGCAGCGGCGACGCTGCTGTGAGAGGGCAGAGCGGCGTCGACGCCGCTCTCTGGCAGTGTCAACCGGCGGGTCCGTGGGTGGCGGTGGTAGTGGACTGCATCTGGGGATGTGTGGTGGAAGTGTTGGATCTGTGGTGGTATGTTTTGGGCGGTGGTGACGTCGTGTGGTAGTGATGGTGATCGGGTGGTGGTTGTTTTTTGTTGTTGTGGTGGGGTGTGTGGTGGTGATGGTGATATGTGGGTTGGTGGGCTTTTTTTTTTGTTGTTGTAGCGGGGTCAACGACGGCGATGGGTTTTTTTGGTGGTTTTTTTTGTATCTGTGACCTAACTATTGATATTTGATGATTTTTTTTTATGTCTGTAACTTAGCTATTATTGTTGTAGTTTTTTTTGGTGTCTGTGACCTAACTATTGAATTGTGGTGTTTTTTTTTGTGTCTGTGACCTAGCTATAGTTGATTATTTTGGTGTGTGACTTAGCTATTTAACCGTGACTCACAAATTTGAAAATATGTGACCTGGGACATATATTTTTTGATCTGTGACCAATAAAATGATCTGTGACCAACAAATATATGATCTGTGATTAACAAATTTGGAAATATGTGACCTCTGTGACTAAATTAAAAAACTGTGACCTATACTAATTTTAACTTGTGACTAAATTAAAAATCTGTGACCTATACTAAATCTGTGACCGACAAATTTTAAAAATCTGTGACCTATACTGGTCGGAATCTGACCAATCGCCGAAATTAAGTGGCGGCGGAACGATCACCGGAGTGGTCGTCGGAGTATTCCCCGTCGCCGGAATAGTCACGGTGGCCGGGGCAATGGGGGTGGGGCTGGAGGTGGTGGGTGGGTGGGTTAATTATATTATATTATAGTTAAATATTTAATTTAATAGAATTGTAAAATATAATTAATTAATTTTTGAAAAACCTGATTTTTGCAAATTTAAAACTTGGGACCTGATTTGTGATTTTGAGAAAGAAAAAGCATGATCCATGCATTTTTCCCTTATGTCCCCTGGCCAGTGCTGGGCTTACCTGCATTGGTTTCAGTATTTCCCTTCTTAGTTGGATGTTTGGCTCAATATTTATTTGAGAGGCGTCTTAATAGTAATGAATCATCCTGCTGGCCTCTAGTGCCCATTATCTTTGAGGCAAGAAGTTTAACTATTAATTTCGATTCTCTCATTGTAAAGAGAAACATAGTGTTAAACGGATTTATATCTTCTTTGCAGGTTAATAGGATATATCAGTTGACAAATGGCTACCAGTTTCATCGAGAAGTTAATGTTCGCAATGAGGGGCGCCTCTGTATCCCCTGCAGTTTTGGATAGAACTGGAGCATTGGTTTCCATGATTGTGACTTTCTGTTTCCTAGGTTTGGTTTGTCTTTGGTCCTTGCTAACACTTGGGCTCTTTCCATCTAGACCAGCAGCAGAGAAGTACTGATTTTTATATAGGATGATAAACCTGCATGATTTTGGCCAATATCATTACAGTTTGATGTTCTTAAATCATTTCAGTTCATTATCAGCAATCCTTGTTTTAGTTTTCTGCCATATGCCATTAGGGCAACCTTTTCAAGTTGGTGATGAATGAGAACACAAGTTTATTTCCAAGTGAAAATTCTCTAATTCGGTAATATTTTCAAATGACCAACAAAAAATGTTGCGACTGGATTCGTGTACTGATAAATTATGCATACAATTAGAAAAACAGATTTAGAATACAAGCGTATAGCAGTGAGAAAGAATAGGATTGTAATACATGTAAATTATGAAGGCTGCTGCTCCACATTCTGAGTCAATCCCTCGTGTTAGCTTCCATATAAAACTTCGAATGGTGCAAATTTAGGCTGCAGATCAAGTTGGAAAACATCACAAAACTCCCTAATCAATGATTTATATACGATATCAATCAACTTGCAGTCATCGGTGTGATCATTATATGTTGCTCTATGTCCGTTAGACGATAAATTTTCTCTTAGCAACCCCTTTATACTTCCAACGTTACGATCCCGAATCCCACATGGAACTATCCGATGAAAGGGTGCAATATCCGTGGTGACATTCAGTGCCAATCCATGAAATGTTATCCATTGTGAAACTTTTATTCCAATGGCAGCTAATTTGTGGTCTCCTGAAGGTGTTAGTATTGCATATTAATTCAAATTAAAATCTCAAAGACAGGAAGAAATTAACACATCTTGAAAAGCCACATAAAAAGACATTAATTATAAAAAAACAAGAAGAATAAGGAAATAAGCAAATTTCAAATACTCAATCCCTCAGTTTTGAAGAACGCTAGGCAACAACAGACAATGAAAGACGAATTACAAGACGTACCAACCCAAACACCAGTTAAGCCATCAACTCGTGATGCATCAATAGCAAATGTCACAGAAAGAACACGGATGACAACCTCTTCAAGTGCTCTGAGGTACCAATGAAGATCCATCTTGTGATATCGAAGATTGATAATGGGGTACATAACTAGCTACATCACAACATACATAAGTAAGAATTCTTGAACAAAAATCATCAGCAAGTTCTCAAAACTACATACAGCGTCAAACTAAGCCTTTCTTCCAATAAATTTGGATCGACTACACAGGTTTTTTTATCTGCCTCTCCTCAACATACCACAAATTCTCCTGATGAACTTCAAAGTTTCAAAGAATGTCTAAATTTGCTTAACATGTAAAATCCTCACGTGAAGACTAACACGGCATATGATTTCCTCTATCAATACAGGAGCCAAAACTACGTAAATTCACACCAACAGCATATATACCTGACCAGGCCCATGGTATGTAACTTCGCCACCGCGTTCAGTTCGATACAAATCAAAAGGAGCGTTCTTTACATCAAAATTCAAGTATTCTTCTGAACTACCAGTGCCCAATGTGTAAACTGGCTGGTGTTGCAAAATAATCAGCGTATCAGAAAAATCTTCCTGCTTTTCAATCAATGATTTTCTCTCTTTAACAATGGCCTTTTGCCAAGTCCAAGCCTTTACATACGGAATCAGCTCTTTATGCAAATCATAGTAATCACACCTGAAATTAGGATTTAAAAAAAAAAAAACCCAATTTTGAAAAATATTCTACTATTTTTGTCAATAATAATAATAATAATAATAATAATTGTCAGGATACTGAAATTACCTTCTTCTGGGTTTATGGGTCATGGAGATAATTGAACTGATGAGATATGAATGAATTTTGTGCGATGTTTTTGATGGACTACGAGTTAAAGAGGGTGGTTTTAAGCTAAAATTGGGATTTACAAAAATAATCATAGTTCAAATTGTATATTTATCTTTATAATGGTAGTATATAAGGAGATAAAAGGGCTTTTTAACTGAATGTGGGGTTTCTAGTATTGACTTTCAAAAATCTCAAGCCTGAAGAAATTAGAGTTTGTATAAGTTGCGGGTGCGCATTAATGGAGTGGTGGCCGTAGATTAGCTGCAGCAGCGGTATAGAATAGAAAATACTTTCATCTTACGCTTTGGGCGCGGCGGAGCAACCAATGTGTTGGCCGCTTACGACACTACTGTGTTAGCAAGGGAAACTGGCGGTCCCAAACTTTTACTCCTTGATCCAAATCTTTCAAATTTGACAAATATAGTTCTAATTTATTTTTTTTATTTTTTATTTTTTTTAAATTCTTCGTACAATTAGTCCTTTTGGAGAAATTGGATCCTTAACTTTGATACGTAGAATGCACCCACAACCCAATCCACACCACCCAAATCACACAACCCACCATCACCATGCGCATTGCAATCTCGAGTTTTATCTTGATCCTCAAGGTAGATAGCTATAACTCAAAGTTAAAAATATCAATATCATTGTTTGCTTTTGGATATGTCCCGCTTCACCTCAGTGACTCTGATCCAATATGTTTCACCTTGAGGTTCACTATCCTACAATGCTGAGGAGTCCTGCTCCACTGTGTCCTATGTTATGATCTAAATGGGAGTTACAAGGCCATTAGGTATCAAATCTTATCTAGTCTATCGTTATCTCATGGGAGTTTGAATCCTTGTAGGAGTACACCTCTTACTACATATACTCCGGTTGGTTGAGGTATTTTTCCATTTTTGCTTACACTTTAGACTCAAATTTATATTTTTCTCCTTGTAGGAGTTTGAATCCTTGTTGGTGCTCACCCCCCGTATTTTTCTAACTTGAGATTGGACAGTATGTCTTAATACAAACTTAAACCAATAAATTAATACAAGTTCAACTGGAAAAGTTAAGCTTGCAATTTTATTATTTAAATAAAAAAAGTATTATCATAAATAAATTATTATTTTTCTAAAAAGTCAATAAAAGCCAACAAGTAATTTTTAATAAAACCATGCTATAGGTACAGGATTTCAAATTCCTATACCAGACAGTATACACACATCAGTGGGTGGGTGGTGGGGGGGAGTTTTGCTAATATTTTATTCATATAGGACCCACTCCCATGTGAGTGAAATTCAAAATCACATATCAATTCCTGTTTTTCTCTGTACTCATAGCCTTTTTCTTTTTTATATATACTAGTTAAATGCCCGTACAATGTACGCATTTTGGTATTTTTAAGATAATGTTGGTGTATCAAATATTAATGAGAAGCTAAGTTATTATTGTGAAAGTTCAGTAAGTTTTTATTTAACATAATAATTAGTAATACTTACAATATTCTAGTAAAATTTGGAACATTATTATGCGGTTGAAAATTGATTTTTGAAAATATTTTGGTCATATTTCATTTCTTTTGACTTCTAATTGCATCCAATTGACTCTTGGCATTCTCGAATTTTCATCATGAATTTTGACACAACTTTTGAGCATGTACACTTTAGTTTCCAAACTTTGAATTTTGCTAATTTTTCGTAAATGTACTATGTTTATAGTTTGAAGTCCAAAATTCTTGTTATAAAATTAGCTTTTGAATCTTGAAATCTGATATACAATGATGAATAATGCTTATTAGACAAGCTAGAGAACAATGATGAATGGATAAGATGGTGCGACGATAATAATTAAGTGTTATGTTTTTTCAAAAGAAGTTGATCTTCAAGCCCAATGTTAAATTCTTGTAATTGACTCAATTCCTTGTTAGGGCTTTATCTCTTCTCTCAAAATATAGGAATTAGCTTTTCATTCTTGATAAATTTGTTGATACCATCGTATATGAAGAGGCAAGAGGTATTTTTTAATGTGTAGCTCTCTTTCTCTATTTATAAGAGATATTTTATAGGTCAAAATCGAATCCAATTTGATTTCCAAAAAAATTTGAATCGCGAAAGGAAACTAAAGATTCGCCTGTGGAAATCGTGCTTGTGCACTAGTAGAACCAAAATGGCTCTTGGGTTTGAGAAAATAAAATGGTCCACGATGAAAAAATCATGTTTGCCAATCTATTCTTTACTTCATTATATCTTAGCACCGCAATTTTTTTAAAACTATCAACGCATTTTAAACAATGTGTAAAAATAAAAATCTTCTAATTTCTCTTCTATTTTTAAAATTATCAATTCTTTTTATTTTTATTTTTCTTAACTATAAAATTCCCTAAATCAATTTTAAACACATTGAAAAAAAAAACATTTGTTTTTATATTTTTGAAATTAATAATTTATTTCTTATTTATTAAATAAGAAATAAATATTTAAATATACATTTAATTATTTCAATAATATACTAATTTTTGTTTTTCAATATATATTTAATTTATTAATCAGTCGAACAATTTGAACAATATTATCATTAGTTATCTTGTTGGTTATGATGACCACCTTGTTGAAGCCATTAGTTTGGAGATAATATATTTTTTTATAATTTTTTTTTATTTGTTTATTGTTGTTATACAAATTATTTGTCGCTTCGAAATGGGATCTACCCGTTCAGTCAGATTGCGGGGGTCGAGGGGTAACGCCCCAGACGGGGAGTCTTCATTATTATTATTTTGTTACAGTCTTTAGTTAGTCAGTTAGTTAGTTTGTTTTACGTGCTAACAATAATCTACGACAAAATCATTTCTATCTTGCATTCCAATTGTTATACACAAGTCTTTTCATTAGAATAATATGTTCACACAATATTAAAGTTAAAAAATAATATGTTGCCTACATAATGACTAATTCTGAAATAAAGCTTTGTCAAATTTTATTGCCAAATTTTTCCTGATAATCAGAATACCACCTTATTGAGCAAACTTCAAATTTAACAGAAAATCATTATTTTGGAGATAATATATTTTTTTATTATTATTATACAAATGATTTGCCGCTTCGAAACAGGAGATCGCAGAGGTCGAAGGGCAGTAGGTCAAGGGCAATGCCCGGGATCAACCTCACTACCAGGTCGCGGGTGAAAGTGTTCTAACATAACTTATTTCTGTACGGTGAGCACTTGTATTTGGTTTTTTCAAAGACACCTCCATTTCCATCAATAAATATTTCTTCTCGAGATTCAGGATTTTGCAACTAGGATGATGCAATATATATACAAATGAAAAAATGTGAAAATTCCCCACCAAGGAGGTATAGACATGTAATGAAAATTTACTCACCTAATCTAATACGTCTAAATACTCGTGAGGGGATACACAATTTTAAAGACTTGCTTTGTTCAAAAAATAATGTCAAGATATATGATAACATAATTACAATTTTCTCTGTATTTCCTTTCCTTCTATTACACTCCATGATACATTGCAATCCAGTGTCCCAAGTTAGACAACACAGAGCAAACAAAAGAGATTAGAGATTATGATATTTTAGCCACTTCACAGTGCAGCAACTCGTGATTTTAGTTAAGCTCTATCGTGTTCCTCATCTTCTTCTTCGTCCTCCACATCATCCACTATAAACACATCTTTCTCATATTAATCCTGCTCAGAAACACCACATGACAAATAAAAACCTCCAATTTAAAACCGTTAATTATTAACAACAACAAACCATTTTAGATAGAAATCTTCAATAATTGCTCGATGATATTTTGTTCCACAAGGCCGTTGGAACTAAAAAAAAGAACAAATATCAAACACGAAAAATCATATCACCAAAACAATATGGAACATTACCCGATGTAAAAGGTAAATCTCAATTACAATATTTAGATAAGTGACGGGTTCCTACACATATGCTGCGCAAAGTAGTTATGATTGGCTTCCTTATTTAATTGAGGACTTCACAAAGCACGGAAGATAAAGTCAAAAGGACATATTGATAAGTGTAGTTTCTACACTTATTTAAGGTCCTAAATGATGATATTTTATCGTTCTTTGAATAAAATATTACCTAATTTGTGTTATATTTCATTTCATAGGTAAAACTCAATATTTGATGAAGAATTGGAGAAAAGAACGCAAAGATAGCACAAAATGGCTCCATTGTATCAAATACAAAGTTTGAGGACTAAGTCGCAAAATGATTATAGATGATTCGGACCTAGTATCGATGATTGGAGAGATGTTGGAGCCAACTAGATGAAGTTGGAAGATGGAGGGTCAAGAAAATACAAAGAAGGAACCAAAATAAATAAAGAATGAAATTTGGGGACCAAAGTGTAACAATTGGAAATTTTTTATACCTGCGCCCGCGCACAGGCAAAATCTCTCGCGCGCGCACGGGCTTAGTTTTTATTTACCGAGAGCAAACTATTTGAACGGCGCACGGGCAATGAAATACACGGCGCGCGCGCACAGGCTAATTTTGGGCCTGAACGGCCCAATTTGCTGGTTTTATCCAAATTCCTATAAAAACCAAATTTAACCTACTTTCTAAGGGGGGTGGACGGCGTGAACCTCTCTAGACCTAAAAATCTCTATATTATACATATTTTGAAGGCGAAGAACATGGCTAACAACGTGGAATCAAGGCAAATTGCATAGGATATTGAAGATTTTTCATCCGGATTCAAGATTCACATTAAGAACGTGGAAAATTTCCAATTCTTCATTATTTCTTCTTTCCGGGTGATGATTTTCCAATTGTTCCTTTGTAATTTAATTTTAAATATGTTATGCTAGTTTTTCATTGTATTGGATGAATGTTTGAACCATATTTTCATTTATTTTAATTCAAGATATCAATTTAGGATTTTTGTGTTATTAGTTGATTGATTTTACATACTCATTGCACTACTTATTGCTTGATCACCAATTAAGTAGTTAGTTGCTTGTTGTAGTGTAGGAATACTCACAATAAGTCTAGAACGCGGTAAAATCAACATGTGTAGTCAGAATTAGGAATAATCTCTTTCACGCATGCAATCTTATTGATAATCTAAACCAAATGCATGACTTTCATATGAATTCGGACTAGGAATATGATCGTCTCGTGTTGGTCATAGGTTGGTGTATCTTGGGAAAGAACATTTAACATATTAGCTTTATCGATTGTCAAAAATGCATGAATGTACTAGATTAATTATTGAGAATTGAAATAGATAAAAATAGGGGGATTCATGATTCCAATACAAACATTCACGTATTATATAAATACATTATTTGTTTTGTTAGTTTAAGATTAGTATAGAAATCATACAAACCATCTATTTTGATATGACCACAATTCGAATTTAATAGTAGCTATTAAACTACATATTAGACCTTATTCCTCGTGGGAACGATACTCTTAACTCACAAATCTTATTACTTGTACAACGATCCCGTACGCTTGCGGGTTTCACGCGAACAAGTTTTTGGCGCCGTTGCCGGGGAATAAATGATTTAATTTTAGTTTAGTAGTTTATATTAAATTCGATTTTTTTATTATTATTTTGTTTTATTATTGATTTTGGCTACCCACCCTGATCTCTCTTACTTGATACTGTATCCAGGTGCTGTTCAGTAATGCATCTAAGATTCTAATGCGGCATGTTAAAAAGATTTTTGCAATGAATAATCTTGACATGGACGATGAGGAAGAAGATATCTATTGTGAATTCTGCTCTGGGGTGCATTATACTGGTTACTGCATAAATACATGCACTGAACCCTTTATGCTCAAACTCCTGCGGTTTAAACAATATTTAAGATGTCGGAGACTCGCCATTGACACATCTATTGAAAGCTACATGCCTGTGGGTGAGTACATCCCTTCCGATACGTTTGTGGAATTTGGTCCTTCCATGTTGAACGAGGAGGCAATTGCAAAATACTACACTGATTTTGCCAAGTTAGATGAAAACAAAATGTGTGTAGGAGATGGCGCATTCTGGATTGAATTTAAAAGGTGGGGATATAATCCACTCGAAAGGTTTGAAAGAAAAGAGTTTACATTGCCTGTGGATTTAAATTGTGAATCGGCCATTCAACCCGAGGAGATATCAATTATGAAAGATGAGTACAAAGACGATGAAATATCAATTACAAATGAACAAAACAAAGAAGAGGCAATTCATGAAGAAGACGTCAACACACATTCTATCGATTTCACTGATTGCCCTTTCATTGAGTTTGTAATTAAGCCTGCAGAGAATGAAGAAGATTACGTAGTTGAATTCAAATCGAAGGAGGTAGGCATATTATATCACATTGGAGAGAGCAATGTTAAAATTTGTAGAAGTAATGACGAGTGGGGCAAAGTCAGAAGAGACAAACTGAGCAAGGCGTCAAAAGCATTCTTCAAAATTCCATGATGTCGAAACAACAAAGTCAAGCTAAAGACTTTAAACAAAGCGCTTATTGGGAGGCAACCCAATTTTTCTTCCATTTTATTTATTATGCTTTCTAGAAATAAGATAATTTAGATTAATTTTTCTTTATTATTCAATTTTAGGGACTCATCATCCATATCACGTTTCCTCTTAGGTCTTCGATATGTTAGTCGATTTATTAGATGTTAGAGTTAAGTAACACTTGTTCCAGTTATTTGATCTTAATGCTTTATTTGATTGCATTGTGCAGGAACATGACGTCGCGGAACATTTAAACCAATATTGACCAAGAAGCCAACGAAAGCAATATGAAGCTAGTCATTGGACTATGAGTCATATCAGGGGAGTCTTTTCTTCATTTCTTCCCCACCCCTTTATATGCGGATTTAGAATTTAAGACATTGAAGACAATGTCTAATTTAAGTTTGGGGGTGGAAAACATGAGTTTTCATTTTCATTTTTATTTTGTTTTCAATTTTGTGTGTGTTTGTATCATTCTTATGTTTATTTATTTTGTTTGCTTTTATTGCTTTATTTTGTGTGCTTTTATTGCTTTAGATATATATAAAAAATTGAAAAATTGAAAAAATTCAAAATATTTTCTTTTTGTGTGCTTGTGTGAGTTAGTTGACCTGACAGGCAATGAAAAATATATTGAATCATTAATTGATCTATGAATGGTGAATAAGTTGCATGCTTAGATTAATTTTTGCTTTTCCATGTAAAATTTGATATATATTGAGCACATGAATTAAGTTAAGCATTGCGGAGGAATGGGTTGATTTCATAATTGGATAGGTTGAAATAGTGGACCATATGTGCTAAATCCAAAACCACTAAATTTTACATCCTTAGACCAAATTTATAATAGTTTGGGGGATTTCATAGTTGTAGGAAGATATTGAGATAAATAGGGATTCCATGTGTGAAATTTAAAATCCTGTGTGGATTGTCTAAGGTCAATGAGATGCAATTGGGTGAAAATTTCAAGTTAAAGGTCATTTTACTTGGATAGGTGTTTAATGAGGGACATTGCACTAATCAAGGGAAAAAAAACACATTTTATTTGAAAATTTCTCTTTGTAGCCTTTATGACTCGAGTTATTAAGCATGTAAGGGTGTTAAAACCCGTTGCCCTAAAGTCAACTGACTTGGGAGTCATCGGCCTAAAACTTGTTACATGGGTCATTTAGAAAGCTTAAGTGAGAGAATGCTGCAAATAAAGAAAAAAAAGTGTTGAAAAAAAAATGAGAAAAAAAATATAGAAAAAAAAGAGCAAGTGCATGAAACAGACGCATCAAATACCTTGATTATGTCCCAAACACTTGTTTAAGAAAATTTGACTTTTGATCAGAGATTATTAGCCTAATTAAATCCTAGAGACTGAAGCAATCAAATTTAATGGAGAATCCTTATTTATTGATACATTGACTTGCAATTAGTGAGATTTTACCTAAACTAGAGAGGTGAGGATAGTATAGATTCAACCTTAATTCACACACTTGAAAAGAGCGAAAAGAATGAGTTTGGGGGTATGTGAATCTTACGAGTGATGAAAGAATATATTTGACCATTGAGGGTCGGGAATTGAAACAACTCATGAATTCATAATGCTATGCTTAATTCTTCACACACACATCGATTTTACATTGGAGAAGTAGATTTTAATTTTTGTATTGTGATTTTGAAACTGTGCATAAATTTGATATTATGATTTCAATCATGAAATAAAAATTCAGGTTAGCTAGCTAAAATTTTTGCTTTATTTGATTGACTGGCCACCAATTAGATAATTAGCATTGTGTGTTTGATAGGTTTTAGTTTTGTTTGAGGACAAACAAAGAATCAAGTTTGGGGGTATGATAAGTGTAGTTTCTACACTTATTTAAGGTCCTAAATGATGATATTTTACCGTTCTTTGAATAAAATATTACCTAATTTGTGTTATATTTCATTTCATAGGTAAAACTCAATATTTGATGAAGAATTGGAGAAAAGAACGCAAAGATAGCACAAAATGGCTCCATTGTATCAAATACAAAGTTTGAGGACTAAGTCGCAAAATGATTATAGATGATTCGGACCTAGTATCGATGATTGGAGAGATGTTGGAGCCAACTAGATGAAGTTGGAAGATGGAGGGTCAAGAAAATACAAAGAAGGAACCAAAATAAATAAAGAATGAAATTTGGGGACCAAAGTGTAACAATTGGAAATTTTTTATACTTGCGCCCGCGCACAGGCAAAATCTCTCGCGCGCGCACGGGCTTAGTTTTTATTTACCGAGAGCAAACTATTTGAACGGCGCGCGGGCAATGAAATACACGGCGCGCGCGCACAGGCTAATTTTGGGTCTGAACGGCCCAATTTGCTGGTTTTATCCAAATTCCTATAAAAACCAAATTTAACCTACTTTCTAAGGGGGGTGGACGGCGTGAACCTCTCTAGACCTAAAAATCTCTATATTATACATATTTTGAAGGCGAAGAACATGGCTAACAACGTGGAATCAAGGCAAATTGCATAGGATATTGAAGATTTTTCATCCGGATTCAAGATTCACATCAAGAACGTGGAAAATTTCCAATTCTTCATTATTTCTTCTTTCCGGGTGATGATTTTCCAATTGTTCCTTTGTAATTTAATTTTAAATATGTTATGCTAGTTTTTCATTGTATTGGATGAATGTTTGAACCCTATTTTCATTTATTTTAATTCAAGATATCAATTTAGGATTTTTGTGTTATTAGTTGATTGATTTTACATACCCATTGCACTACTTATTGCTTGATCACCAATTAAGTAGTTAGTTGCTTGTTGTAGTGTAGGAATACTCACAATAAGTCTAGAACGCGGTAAAATCAACATGTGTAGTTAGAATTAGGAATAATCTCTTTCACGCATGCAATCTTATTGATAATCTAAACCAAATGCATGACTTTCATATGAATTCGGACTAGGAATATGATCGTCTCGTGTTGGTCATAGGTTGGTGTATCTTGGGAAAGAACATTTAACATATTAGCTTTATCGATTGTCAAAAATGCATGAATGTACTAGATTAATTATTGAGAATTGAAATAGATAAAAATAGGGGGATTCATGATTCCAATACAAACATTCATGTATTATATAAATACTTTATTTGTTTTGTTAGTTTAGGATTAGTATAGAAATCATACAAACCATCTATTTTGATATGACCACAATTCGAATTTAATAGTAGCTATTAAACTACATATTAGACCTTATTTCTCGTGGGAACGATACTCTTAACTCACAAATCTTATTATTTGTACAACGATCCAGTACGCTTGCGGGTTTCACGCGAACAGTGGAGGTTCAAATCTAGTGTCCAATTTGGCCATTAAGAGGTTGGGCTATTTGGGGTCAACAAATTTGACAATTTTTGTTGCCTTTTGTTTTCTAATACATAAAATTTAAAATGGATCACCTAAGGTTAGAAAGTCGAGTTCGACGGGTCAAATCATCTTTGTACTTCTAATTCCATCTTATAAAGTGAAATAAAATAATCATAGCACGACCAAATTAGTTCAATTGTATTCGTATAAGTTTGCCCACTATATGAAGAGGAGGTACATAATACCTTAAACACGACACAAATTTTCAACTTTAAATGATCTTATGTCACATATCTAATATTTTATGAAACACAATTCATTAGAACCTCGGCATCAGTTGACGGCGACGGGTGGAGGCCGGCATTTGGGAAGGAAAATTATTCGTGGTTCTAATTTCTTTCTTGTCCGGACATGTGAAGAAGATTGCTAATCAGATTAATATATAAATTAACTATAAATGATATGATTTACAGAGAGTATTTAATGAATAAGATTCAAGTAAAAGTATATTTTCATGAAAAAACACGGGGTGCTGGGGTAATTTTCTTTTTTTGGAATTCTTATGCTTCAATGGTAATAACAAAATTATATAATTTCCCAACTATATAAAAAGGCGAGTTTTGAAACCACTGTAGATGCAACAATATTTAATGAGCAAACATTGTTTACTTTTCAAGTTTTTCGCTGGGCGATCCTCCAATTTTATTCTATTTACGCGTCCTCCAATTTTATGATTTCCTCCATTTCCATATTATCTGGTGTAAAAAAACCAATCACAGCCAATCCTAGAGATCTATAGGATTAATTGTGGATCCAAAACAACAATCGAAACATTTGAACCTTCGATTTGGATGTAAAATATTTTCTGACTTTATTCGTGGCCATCGAGTTTTTGATTTCTGGTTCATGGTCTATGCCTTTTCATGTACTGGAGAATGAGGTGGTTGCTGTGAATCTCCCGATTGGTTCCCAGCAAGTTACCAGTTATCTATAGAGGTGTCAATCCGGGTGGGCCGGGTCGGGTCGGCCCGCCAACATATGAGCCTGATAACGGCCTGCGTGAAAAAAAGCCCGCTTGCTATGGGTTACGGGCTGGTTGCGGGTCGGCCCACAATTTTGGACTACAACCCAGGCCCGCCCGTTGACCCATCCGGGTCGAGCCCATGCGGGTCATGGGTCACGGTTTGTTCCGGTTTGGCCCATATAATTGTATAAATAAAATTATAAAAATATAGAATTTTTTATATTTATAGAAAAAAAAAAAATTTTTTAAAAATGTAAACTAAGAATTGAACAAAATGATAAATTCATATTTATACCAAAAAATGTTTACATAGAATTCAAATTTAATGTTATATGAATAATTTATAACTTTGAAAAGTTAAATTTAATTTAAACAAATAACAACTAAATGCATTTCTAATTACTATTATCAAATATTTATAGTATAAGTACATCCCAATTAGGTTGATACCTATTTTTACTATAATTTATAGTTTAAATACATCTCAATTAGGTTGTCATCTACTTAATTATAATATTTCATTTTTTTCATTTTTTTTCATGGGTCACGGTTAACCGCGGCCCGTGAAGGTGCAACCCACAAAGCCCGCGGGTCACACCTCCTTGACCCGTGAACCGCCAGCTCGGGTCACGGGTCGGCCCGCTATCCTGGGTCGATTCGGGCCAATTTTCACGGGTCTGATCGGCTCATCCGTCTTGACACCTCTAGTTATCTATGCCTTTGATTCTTTAATTTGTTAAGCAACTTTCGCCGAGAATTGTGGTTTATGTGGACAAAGGATGTTGACTGATCTACCATTTCCCAACCACATAATTCATGCACTTCAATCTTATTCTAACCTGCTCGAGTCCCTAGATGTTGTCAATGTGTATGGATGTGCTGGAAAAGATCGAAACTTTCTTGCTTCGACCAAGAATTGAGAAAAATTGTAATAGGTTGTTTTCAATTCCTTGAAAAGATGCAACATTGGAGGACTATGTTTTTATCTTTCGGGTTCTCCATGTAAGATTTGGGCCTTCAATAACATCAAACCTCGAGCTTAGATAAACCACCAATCTAACACCACAATGAACAACCAATCTCCAAACCAACAACACCAAAACCGGTTGCTTCAAGGTTCCACAAAGGAGTGGGTTGAATGATCTTTGGCTACCCAAACTAGCCACTAGGACTAAGAAAAGAGGAGGTGAAGATAGCACAAAGCAAGAACCTCTCTTCTCTCCACAATTCTCACGGCTTCAACAAATCCATTCACACTAGGGCAAGACAATAGAAACCGACCCACTTATAAACCAGCCATAGTGGGCTTCTAGGTCAAAGATAAGTGGCCCAATAAGTACTAATAAATGGGCTTCTAACCTTAAAGCCGTCCAAGGTAAATGGATCGAGCCATGAGCAACACTAATGAGATTAGGTTACTTCAAGTGACTCACTTAGGTTGTTAGAACGGTTCGTTCATTGTGGTGTTCGACATTTCACTTCAATCATCGACCGAGGTCTATGAAGTCTAATCCAAACTACAAAACCGATTTAAAATCATCGCTCGGATTTATTGGGTATCAAAATCCAACACTCCACTATATCATTTAGCAATTTCGTAGAATTACAAGCAGCGTGTCTCGTGAAGAAGACTCCTTCAAAGTCCAGAAAAGGCAGTGTTCGCTTGTTCTTTGCTAGCAACAGAACTAATCTCTGCATCCACGAAGGTATGCTAAAAACATCGGTAGATTTATCAATTATGCCTTTCAAATTTTCTTGCACTTGACTGGAACCTTTGCTAATTGTACTTGTGGCTCGGACATATTGTTTTTGCCTATAGGCATTTTAGTACTGGATGTCCGGATATAGTTCTTGTTGAAATATGGTATTACTATTACAATGTTCATCATACTTTCGAAAGGTGTAATTTGTTATTAACTGTAAAAATGCACTGAATTCATTCTTAGATATATCACTTCGACACTCTTATTCATATTCTCCTTCCTTAAATTACAAACTCAATGTTCTAATTCTTGCACGCGGAGACAGAGACATCAGTCTCCGTTCACGCGGAGACTTTCTTCGTGTGGTCTCCGCACACGTGGAGATAGCGCGGAGACACGATGTCTTTGGGGTAAGCGAATATTTCTTTTTTGTTCTTTTTTTTTTAACTCTCGATGGTTTTGAATACAAGTTTTCCTTTTTTTTCAAGTTCACTAAATGATGCTCCCTGTCCCCCTTTTCATAGAAAATGGAGAGATGAATTGATGTATTTGTTGAATTCGTCGGGACGCTTTTTTTGTTATTAAATTTAGGCTATAACATTTGATTACATTTTACACAAACTAAATACAATTTCACTTATTAATAATTTGTTATGTACTGTTTGTATTTATATTAAAAAAATAGTTGAGATTTAAGTTAGATCTGCTTATAAATCAATTATATCTCTTCAACGCATACATGAAAATTAGGTCGATCCCCGTTGGGGGCATTGCCCTCGAACCCCCACGAGGGGCGCTGTCCCCTCTACCCCGCGACCTGACCGAACAGGTCGATTCTCGCCTTAATAATTTACTTATAGCTAATCTTTTTAAGCTTACTAAAAAGAAGTTGTTAAGGCAGACTCAAGACAAAGTGCATTTACGAATAATTTAGCATGAGATCATAACAACCCTTCAAACGAGTCAAAAATTATGTATCATAATATTCTTACTAAAAACTCACATCACCATGATACTTAAGTTTCCAAAAAGTACCTATAATCACCATGATGTCTAAGATTCTAGAAAATACCTAGCATCACCATGATGCCTAACATCTAGAATAACAGAGGATTGGACTTCTTTTTAAAGCTAAATGGGCAAAATTCATTACTTACAAAAGGTGGTAAAATATATTCAATTTCAAGAATTACAGCAGAACAATATCTTCATTTAATTCCTATCTGATCATCTAGATCAGGATCGTGCTCCCCTCGACGACACTAGGTTGTCTAAGCGCATTCCATATTATTAAAAAATTGTAATTTAACCCAACAATAACAAACTTCGAAACATTAATAATCTTCCAAACTCATCTAAATACATGGTTATATGTCGATTTTTCATCTTAATGCACTATTATGCAAATGTACAACTTTGCTCTCCAGCTACTGGTGTCTCATTAATAAACAACAAAATGTAAAAAAGATAGATAAAAGATACCTAATTTGGGCAAATCAAAGTTATCGAAGAAGATATGGAAATTCACAAAATCAATACACTAACTAGAAGCATTGAAAACGTGAAATGATTGGTAATTGGTTTATGTAGCAAGATCAACTATATTTGGCAATAATTTTTAGAATTTTAGAGTTACTTATATCCTTCATAAATAATCACCTTATCAAGTTAGCATAGCTAAAGTTTACATCAAATCAAGAAAAGAGAGTCATGATATTACTGTTGAAGAATTCTTGCAGCCGAACTCAGATTCTCAGAGACCCATATCTAAGTCACAAAAAAGAGAATCAATTTCCTTTTACCATTCTAATTACTCTGGAGGGGATGGATCCTTATCTTCAAATCTGAACTTAAATGGCAAGGATTTAGGATTCATAGCATCGATATCAACAGAATTATGTTTTTCCACAGGTTCGTGTGCTTCCTTCTCTATTGAATTAATCAACATCTTAATTGACTCAAGATTTTTTGTTCTGTAAGTTTTTTCGTAAAAGGTATGCCTTCACATGCATCATTCCCCATGCATTCAACAGACATCTTACTTGAGTAAATATTTCTCACTTCAGTTGTGTCTCAATCTTCATTCTTCCTTTTTGATCAGTTCTTTGCACGCATGTAGTGTTGCAGTTGTCCTTTGTTTGTAATTTAGAATCCTCATTGTGCCAATTTCTATAAAACATTTTCCATTGGATTCTGGTTTGTCTGGCTACAGAACTTAAAGAATGATTATCAATATGCATCTCTTGTATAACAATAAAAACCACAAGCATGAATACCCATATTTTTGTTTCATATCGTACATATTTATGTATGTCTGGTGTTTTCAAATTTTAGCGAGGCCTAAGACTTTGAATAATCCAATAAATCTTAAACAATTTTTTTTAAATATCTTTAATTTCTACACTAATAAAAACACAACAATACAAAATTCGTGCAACGCACGTGTCAACAATTAGTTATTTTTAAAACCTCAGGCTGCAAAGAGTGATTAGTTTTTTCTTTTAGGAAAAATTGCAGTAGCGGTCCCTAACCTTTTAAGTTTTTATAGAGTTTATCTTAACTTTCAATTTGTGTAATCGAAGGTCCCTAATCTTTCATAAATATGTACATGGAGACCAACTGAATGAAAACCATCAATTTGACCTTTAGTTGACCTAAAAATGCAAAAATTGAACATTTGGAAGTAGGGACATTTTTGTCAATTCTTTATAAATTAAATAAAAAAATGTAAAAAAAAAGAAAAGTCTCTTTGTCCCCATCCTCATCCCTACACCCAAAACTAAACTAAAAAATAGAAAATCGTCGACCTCCTATAGGGGTGGCAATTGAGCTGAGCCGGCTCGTCGGCTCAGCTCGTCAAGAATGAGCCACGAGCCGTTCGTGGCTCATCAAAAGACGAGCTCGAGCTCGAGCATGAGCTGAGCCTGCTCGGCTCGTGGTCTCGTAAAAAATGTGAGAAAAAACTAA
This sequence comes from Fraxinus excelsior, assembly GCA_019097785.1. Taxonomy (NCBI): domain Eukaryota; kingdom Viridiplantae; phylum Streptophyta; class Magnoliopsida; order Lamiales; family Oleaceae; genus Fraxinus; species Fraxinus excelsior. Next base: position 1,223,902 of record CM032644.1, read on the forward strand.
TTTTTTTTAAAAAAAACACGAGCTCGTGGGTCGAGCTCAAGGGTAGATGCTTAGCCCGACCTATTGCCATCCCTAACCTGTCCCCTTCGACACGGGTTTGCACTACACACCAGCACCACTTAGGACTTTAGCTTGCCCTTCTAGCTGCGACTTCTCAAGCTACACATAAGAATCCCACATCTCAAAATTCCCCTTTTGAATCTAAATCCAACCTTTACATAGGTAATTAGCATAAATTGTTTCAAAATTTTTGTTTGTACCAACGGCGCAGTGAAGGTTGAGATACCAAAGTTTTTGAATGGAGTGGGTGAAGGAGTGAATAACACATGGAAAACGTTGGAGTCTGAATTGAATGACTTGCAGAAGCTTCCCGTTGCCCGCACTATGAAGTTCAACAAAATTAACCTTAAATGCCAAGAAGTAAGAATAGTTCAAGGATACTATTCATGTAATTTGAACCAATAAATATACATACAACTATTTATATGTAATTGATAAAGATTTGGAGATAAACAAAATAGGTATAAAAAGAGGAGAACCATTTTCCCTTTTCATTCTTCTTCAGTGAGTTTTGAAAATCTCATTCCATGATTTTCTGAACTAATATTTTTCTCTCTCTCTCTCTCTTTTAGTTTTCTACCTCACTGGAGTTCCACAACCATAGTAAGCTTTGTTGAGGATTGAACCAATACAAAGCAACAAGCAGTGGAAATAATTATACTTCAATCCCTCAATGTGCATAATATAAAATGGCAGGAATAATAATTAGCCCAACAACTCACACACACTAGTATGAATATAAATTGAACACCGGAATTGTTAATTAGGGAAACCCTTCCATGTGAAAGAAAAACCCCGGGACCTAGTCCAGTAAAACCCTTCCACTATCAAAATAATGGTATATACAGTTATCTTCTCTAGAGCTAACTCCAAAGGCTACCAATACATCAAGAACACATCTAGTCCTTGGAAATCAACAATAACATCATCATAAAATAGATACACACGATAATGAGGAGAAATCTCACTAAACAGATGTGTGAAGCCCAGAGAAACGGAGAAACATCTGAACGATCGGCTCCGGTCAAAACGTAGCCCTCTTCGCCAGGATAAACATACTAAAATATGAGATTAATCAGACCACGAATAAGCCTCCGATCATTGATGAGAATAACCGAACCCTTTCTATCTCTCACTCACGTTTGCTCTCTGTTATTTTAAAATGAGGAAGATACCGTCCCGTTTTTGTCTCCAATGTATATGATTGTGTGTTATATTTGGACTTGTTTCATTTAAATGATTCTTGGGCCAAGTGGGAAAAAAAGGCCCACTTGCTTAATGGGCTCCTTCACTTAGAGGGAATACCCAACAAATCTCCCCCTCCCGACTACGTGAGGGATTCCACCAAGCCCGCTTTCCTTCTACATACTTGTAGTTTCTCCATAGACAGTGGCTTTGTCATCATATCTGAACCATTCTCATCAGTGTGGGTTTTATCAAGCTGTAACTTCTTCATCTCTAAAGCATCTCGAATCCAATAATACCTTACTTCAATATGTTTGGATCTTGCGTGGAATATTGGATTCTTACTGAGATGGATAGCACTCTGACTATCGCAATAGAGTATATACTTCTCTTGCTCTAAGCCCAGTTCTTGTAAGAACTTCTTCATCCATAGCAACTCCTTGCTAGCTTCAGTGATGGCTATGTACTCAACCTCTGTGGTAGATAGAGCAACACATTTCTGCAGTCTTGACTGCCATGAAACTGCTCCCCCTGAAAAAGTGATCAAATACCCAGAAGTAGACTTTCTAGAGTCAACATCACCAGCCATATCTGCATCCGTGAACCCAACAAGTTCAGGTTTGCTGATACCAAAAGATAAACATATCTTAGAAGTCCCTCTGAGATATCTGAGAATCCACTTCACTGCTGCCCAGTGTTCTTTTCCAGGATTAGAAAGAAATCTGCTAACAACTCCAACAGAATGAGCAATATCTGGCCTTGTGCATACCATAGCATACATCAAGCTACCAACGGCGGATGCATAAGGCACATTATTCATTTCATCCTTTTCTTTCTCACTTGAAGGATTTTGCTTTGAACTTAGTTTCAAATGACTTGCAAGTGGAGAGCTTACTGGTATTGCTTTGTCTATATTGAACCTGTGTAATATCTTCTCGATATAACCTTCTTGTGATAGCCATAATTTCCCATTCTTCCTGTCACGAGAGATTTTCATACAGAGAATTTGATTTGCAGATCCTAAGTCCTTCATCTCAAAGGACTTGCTCAACTCCTTTTTCAGTTTCTTAATTTTCTTAGTATCACGACCAACAATTAACACGTCGTCCACATAGAGCAAAAGAATAATAAATTCACCATCAGAGAATTTCTTTATGAACACACAATGATCAGAAATAGTTCTGGTGTACCCATGCTCAACCATGAAGAAATCAAATTTCTTGTACCATTGTCTTGGTGCATGCTTAAGACCATACAAGCTTTTCTTCAATTTACATACCAGATTTTCTTTGCCTTTAGCTGTAAATCCTTCTGGCTGTTCCATGTATATTTCCTCCTCAAGGTCACCGTGTAGAAAAGCTGTCTTCACATTAAGTTGTTCAACCTCCATGTTCATACTAGTTGCCAAGCCTAATACAACCCGAATTGAAGACATTTTGACCACAGGTGAGAAAATTTCTTCAAAATCAATACCTTTCTTCTGACCAAACCCTTTTACAACCAACCTTGCCTTGTACCTTGGCTGCGAGCTATTTGGTTCAATTTTTAGCCTGAACACCCATTTGTTCTTCAATGCTCTCTTGCCTTTAGGCAAATCCACTAGATCATAAGTATGGTTCTTATGTAAGGATTTCACCTCTTCTTGCATAGCGTTTAACCACTCCATTTTCTGATCATGTTGTAGAACCTCCTGATAACATTCTGGCTCTCCCCCATCAGAAAGTAACACATACTCATTACTAGAATACCTCTTGGAAGGCTGGCGTTCTCTGGTAGATCTTCTCAACTCTTCTTCAGCTGACACCTCAAGAGGAACATTCTCTTGATTTTGATGTAGTTCTGCATCACCCTGTGTAGAGACTTCATCATGTCTGTCCTCTACAATGTCATGTTCTTGCACATTTTCTATGTGATCATCATGTACCACAGGATCTGGTACAAATGGAACTGAACCGATTTGTTCTTCATTGACTGCATTTGGCTTGTTAGTCTGATCCAAATCTTCAATGATTTCATCTTCAAAGAAGACAACATCTCTGCTTCTGATAATCTTCTTATTCACCGGATCCCATAACCTGTATCCAAATTCTGCATGTGCATAACCCAAGAAGATACACTGTTTTGCTTTGCTATCAAGCTTTGATCTTTCATCTTTAGGAATATGAACAGATACCCGACAACCAAAAACTCTCAAGTAATCAAGAGATATATCTTTTTCTGTCCAAAAGCTCGCTGGAACATCACCATTTAAGGGAACTGATGGAGAAAGATTGATCAAGTCAACTGCTGTCCTCATTGCCTCAGCCCAAAAGTGCTTAGGCAATTTTGCATGAGAAAGCATACATCTGATTTTCTCACTAATAGTTCTATTCATTCTCTCTGCCACCTCATTCTGTTGTGGGGTTTTTGGAACAGTTTTCTCTAGCCTGATGCCATATCTTCTGCAGTACTCTTCAAATGGTCCTCTGTATTCACCACCATTATCTGCTCTGACACATTTTAACTGCCTTCCAGTTTCTCTTTCAACTTTCAGATGAAAGTCCTTGAATACCTCCAGCACCTGATCTTTAGATTTCAAGGGATATGCAAATACCTTTCTAGAGTGATCATCAATAAATGTAACATAATATAGTGCACCACCTAGAGACTTACTGAGCATTGTGCAAACATCAGTGTGAACTAAATCAAGAATATTAGTCTTTCTAGATGCAGGGAATCTACAAAATGTAGCTCTACTTTGCTTTCCAATTAAACAATGTGTACAAGGAATAAGTGATGTACCTTTCACATTGTGTAGGAGCTTCTTTCTGGCAAGAATTTGAAGTCCCTTTTCACTCATATGACCAAGCTGTTTATGTCATAGCTCAGTAGAGGCTTCGTTGTCAGCAATATTCACCTTTTCATGAATTAGTTTCGCTTCTGTTCTGTAGAGACCATTAGACTTCTTCCCTATTGCTAAAATAAGATAACCCTTTGTCAATTTCCAACCACCATCTCCAAGGTGATTATGATAGCCTTCTTCATCAAGCTTTCCAACAGAAATCAAACTGCAGCGCATATTAGGAACATGTTTGACACCCCTGAGAAGTAACTTGCTACCATTGCTAGTTTCCAATTGTACATCCCCCATGCCAACAGTTTTGCCTTAGCTTCATTTCCCATCCTGATCCAACCAAAATCACCAATAATATAGGATGAAAAGAAATCCCTACGTGGAGTAATATGAACAGACGCTGCTGTATCGACTATCCATGTAGTATCCTGGCATGAAAGAGTAGCAAGTGCTTCATCATAAGTAATAAACACCTCTGCCTCAAATGCAACTGCCGCAGTCTCCTTTTGTTCTTTATGTTCTTCACCTTTCAATTTTGACTGTTCCCTTTTCCATTTTCTGCACTCATTTTTAAGGTGCCCTAGCTTGCCACAATGATAACATTTTATCCCATGTCTTGACTTTGATCTTCATCTAGACTTGTCACGACTGTCATCACCACGAGGTTTTCTACTTTGGTTTTTCTCCCTTCTTTCTGTAATGAGTGCTTCAGAATTAGAAATACCCTGTTCCTTTCTTCTGGCTTCTTCATTAAACATACTGTCTTTTACCATTATGACAGTGATCACACCATTTGGAGCCGAATTACTCAGAGAGACAACTAAAGTTTCCCAACTGTCTGGTAAGGAGCTCAACAGGAGTAAAGCCTTTACCTCATCATCAAGTGTAAGCTTCATAGTAGTCAACTCATTCAATAATTCTTGAAAACTGTTCAAGTGCTCTGCAACACTATTACCATCACTGTACTTTAAATTTACAAGCCTTCTGATGACAAATGTCTTGTTCTGTGCAGTCTTTCTTTCATAGAGACCTTCCAATTTCTGCCAAAGACTATATGCATCCACTTCTTTGGCTATGTGATGAAAGACACTCTGATCAACCCACTGTCGATGTGTCCAACAACCTTTCTATTCAATTTCTTCCAATCCTCATCGATCTTAGAATCAGGTTTCTTGCGCTTCCACTCAATGGGTTTAAACAAGTCTTTGCAATACAACATATCCTCCATCATAGTCTTCCAAATAGAATAATTGGAAGATGTGAGTTTAATCATCCCACTAGCTGAATCCTCCATTTCAATTCTCACAGAAAAACACAAAGACTCAACCTCGCTCTGATACCACTTTGTTGAGGATTGAACTAATACAAAACAACAAGCAGCATAAATAATTATACTTCAATCCCTCAATGTGCATAATATAAAATGGCAGGAATAATAATTAGCCCAACAACTCACACACACTAGCAAGAATATAAATTGAACATCGGAATTGTTAACTAGGGAAACCCTTCCATGTGAAGGAAAAACCCCAGGACCTAATCCAGTAAAACTCTTCCACTATCAAAATAATGGGATATACATTTATCTTCTCTAGAGCTAACTCCAAAGGCTACCAATACATCAAGAACACATCTAGTCCTTGGAAATCAACAATAACATCATCATAAAATAGATACACACGATAATGAGGAGAAATCTCACTAAACAGATGTGTGAAGCCCAGAGAAACGGAGAAACATCTGAACGATCGGCTCCGGTCAAAACGTAGCCCTCTTCGCCAGGATAAACATACTAAAATATGAGATTAATCAGACCACGAATAAGCCTCCGATCATTGATGAGAATAACCGAACCCTTTCTATCTCTCACTCACGTTTGCTCTCTGTTATTTTAAAATGAGGAAGATACCGTCCCGTTTTTGTCTCCAATGTATATGAATGCGTGTTGTATTTGGACTTGTTTCATTTAAATGATTCTTGGGCCAAGTGGGGAAAAAAGGCCCACTTACTTAATGGGCTCCCTCACTTAGAGGGAATACCCAACAGCCATCACTAAGGACGAAATCAGTCTTGAAGAGATCAAAAATAAAATTGTTGATTTGGTGACTATACATACATAAACACACACCATTCTACATTTTTGTAAGATAACGATGGAGGGTGGCTGGGAGGTGGGTGGGGATAGAATTTTTTTTAGGTTTATTATTTTAATTGTGAATATTTGGAAATATGCAAAGAATCATTTTATTCTTTTTAATTTGATCAAAATTGATCAACTTTTAATTTTTTTGGTCAACTAACGATAAAATAAGTTGTTTCCATCCAATTGGACTCCAGCTGCATATTTTTGAAAGATTAGGGACATTCCATGATACAAAATGAATATTAGGGTAAAATCTGTAAAAATTAAAAATATTAGGAACCGTTGCTGCAATTTTTCCCTTTTTTATTACAACCTATTGGAACGGCCGGTCGAGACCATTTTCTACCCGAGGAAATAGTGGTAAGATGGCCGGGTTGACCAGGTAAAAAGAAAAATGAAAAATTAATAAAAACTTAAAAGATCGTTACTTTCCCAATTTTACCCTCACAACTTGGAAGAGTGAGAGAGAGAAGAGACAAGCTTCACCGACGACGACCACTACCATTTGACTAACCGACGACCCGGACTCCAAGATCGCCATTTTTTCTTGAAGAAGGTGAGTCTTCTTCCCTAACTATTTTATGTATTTGGTACAAAGCATAGTGATTATTTTTTGTAGAATTTGGTGATTATTTGTTTTAGAATTTATTGTAAATCCACAAATTATAGAATTTTGGTCTTGTTTTGTGTGTTTGGGGGGCGATCTCCGCCAGCTGTTGAGCGGACGCTACTTAGCAGCGTCGCCTCTAGGGACGATCTGGCCTGGACCCAGATGTAGGCCTTTTTTCTAATTTAATATTTTCCATTTTTTAATATTAATTTAAAACTAATTTCTAATTATATTATGTAATATTAATTATAGTTCAATTTTTAATTATTGCTTTGAAATAATTAATTAACTTATTTAACAATTAAAATAAAAAATTTAATAATAAGAGTTTTTAAATAATAAAATATTATTAAGTTGGTAAATAATAAACTATTCAATTTTTTATTTAATAATTTTTTTATATTACATAAATTATTATTTTACAATGAAATATTGAGTAAACAATTAAGATATTTATTTTAAATTACTTATTTAATTTGTTTTCAAAGCATTAAATAAACAATAAAAATAAACGATTTAATTTTTTTACTTATTGAAATTGTTTATAAAACACTAAATAAACAATTTAAATGAACAATTTAAAATAAATTATTTCATTTAATTGTTTATTGAATTTGTATATTTTAATAGTTTGTCTAACATTTAGTTACAAAAAATCGTTTGTTTAAAAATGAAATATTATTTAGTTATCAAAATAAATTTTTTATTTGATATTTTAATAATTATAATTAAATATTATATAAACAATTAAAATAAGGAATTTAATTATAAATTCTTCTTTTACTTTGAAATATTAAGTGAACAATTAATATAATTTATTTTAAATAACTTATTGAAATTGTTTTCAAATCATTAAATAAACAATTTAAATCAATAATTGAAATAAATTATGTCATTTAATTGTTTATTTAATTTTTTTATTTTAATAGTTTGTTTAATATTTAATTAGAAAAAGAGTGTAGTAGTTAATGTCATTCAGTTATTCAATTATTGCATTATCTGTTGTTCCATTATCTATTGATTCTTGCAGATAGTAAATAATGTAATTCAGTTAGTTTAATTTTCGCATATTATGTTTTATCTATTATATCTTTCACAAGATCCTAACATTTGAAATGTTGCTGGATGGATTACCATTTGAACGATGCGGTCAGACATATCCCAGGCAAAGTTACGCTCCTACATGCCTTTTTAACTTTGCCATATTTACAGTGGTATTAGATTTGCTCGACGAAGAGCACATAGACATATTGAGGCGATCATGCTTGTGGCCATTGTATTCATTGTGCGGCGTACAGTTTTCTGGACAGCTGGTTGATGCGTTACTATGTCGGCTGCTTAAGTCAGCTGACAGAGACGTCCTTCGTTTTGATCTTAGGAGCAAGATAGCTAGATTTTCTATATTCGAGTTTGCCCTCATCACTGGATTGATGTGTACGGGCGAAGAAGCAGTCCAGGACCGTATTTCGAGAAACAAGAGGCTGTTGAACGAATATTTTCATGGGCATGCGGCGGTCACTCCGGGGCAGTTGGCAGACTCATTCATGGCATGCGATGATATGTCTGACAGGTTGAAGCTGGGTATAGTGCTTATCCTCGAGAACGTACTCAGGTGTCATCACAGGACATGGATATGTGGTGTCATTGGGTTGGAGCCGACATATGGGAAACCGTGGGCGGGTTGTACACATATGTACATTTCAATGATCGCGAACTCACACTGCTTTGCGGTTGAGATCGTATTTGTGGAATCGACTATATATGTATACGACTCCGACCAAAGCTGTTTGACCCAAGGCCAATTGGAGTAGGTATTAGAGCCGATGAGTGTGATCATTCCCATGATGGTTAGACATGCTAATATTCAAGTAAATGACATATTAGCCATTCTACGGGACACGACGACGGCGAGACAAGGAGTATCGTAAGGATTTACAAGTTTTTTATTTAATAATTTATTTTTTAGCTATATGTTATCGAACTAATATATTATTATTTACTTACAGGGGTGACTGTACTATATTTACATTACAGTATATAGAATTTTTGAGCATTTATCGTAAGGTTGATACAATAAATCAGTTTTGAATGGGCATGTGGAGGTTGAAGTTGGCTTGTGATTTGTATGAATACAATTGTGATCCTTGGGACATTGTGTATTATTTTATTTTAAAGTAAATACTGTGTATTTGTAATTTGTTACTTTAAAATATTCGATCGTTTATTTAATATTCTATTAATTATAATTAAATATTATATAAAAAATAATTTCATATTCAATTAACAATTAAAATAAGTAATTTAATTATGTTGAATATTTAACGGCAATAATAAGAACATATTATTCAGTTATAAATATTAAAATATTACATAATATTACACATCCATTGAATTGTTATGTAGATGAATTTGACTTGTACAATATTGACGAGTATGCCATGTTGCGCTGCACTTGCGAGGTTGAGGAAATTCTCTGATGGATAGTATTCTAGACGTACGCCTACGTCCCGGAGCATGTGATACAACTTTGGGTGGCAACAACTTATTAAGCGGGATAATTTGGTCGGAAACTTCCCACTCGCCTTCATTTGGCAGAGGAAATATCGTTTCGGCATACCCCGCTCTCCAATATTCAACCATGTAATAATGACTGCATAAGGTGTGTGGCGGAAATCCTCTATGCATAGCCACTGCCACTGCATGCGTACACGAAAAACTCTCCAATTGAAACTTTCTACACGTGCATGTGTTTTCATTCAAGTCCACACAATGTATCCAATATTACTTCCACATCTCACGGAGAAACGAAACTGATCCAGTGGTTCCACTAATACCTTTCTCGCCACCTCTAGAGTCTTGAATATTTTTTCTTCCTGAGCCGGAGTCAGCACACTTGTGCAATTTTGTGATTCCTCACGATAGTCATGAAACCACTGCTGCATCTTGCTACGAATTTGCTCAATTGTTGCGAGAATTGGTAACTCTCGATCCTTCTTGAATAGCGCATTGAGCAACTCAGCATTGTTCGACGTCATCATGTTGTATCGACGTCCTGAGAAATGTGATCGCCCCTTCGATCCCCATCTCTGTTAGATAAACCCATGCAACATGTGATTTACTTTCTATTTCGACCATGAATTTATCAAACTCTCCAAAATTGTAATCCTCTGCAGTTCTCCTAAACAATGCAACGATGCCACTGCCCCGAAACTTCGTCTTAAGGTTGCCTTGTATATGGTACATACAATAACCGCGATGTACCTCGAGAAAGACTTCGGCGATACCATTTATTATTGACTGCCCCCGGTCAGTTATGAATGCAAGGTTTTCAATGTCTTCAATCACTTCCCTCAGTTCGTGAAGAACCAATGCATTGCTAAATCATTCTCTCAATCGACTATACCGAACGTAAGAGGGTAAATTTGGGTGTTGTGATCTTGACACGTAGCAATAATCAACTGCCTTCATATCTAGCCTTAAGGGTTGTATCGTCGACTAGAATTACGGGTCACATCGCATTTTGAAATCCTCGAATGCATTATCCGAGGGCCATGAAGAAATACTTGAAGTGATTCCCGTCATCCGTATCAATATAAAATGTCGATCCATGATTATTTTTCTCCATGTTGTGGCAATATTTGGCCAATTTAGCGTAATTTTCCTCGGTCGAACCCATTAAGTCCTCTACTGCGCATTCTTTTGCCTTCCAGGCCTTCTGATAGCTCATGACCACCCCGTACTCTCGACAAACATCGTTGATGATGTCCGAAGGTCTGTAGATCGTTTGTGGGTCCCGAAACTTGTCCATTATTTGTCGACCAATGAACCATGATCGGGCATGCCTGTGATCATTTCGACGAATACCCACTTCGCAAGTATGTTCCCGTGCATACTTACGAACCACAAAGAACTCATTCGTGTCCATTTTCATCGCTCGCAAACGCCAATGGCAAATGTTGTCAATGCAGGTAATTGTGTACGTCGACTTGTTCGATTTTTTCACTTTAAACTTGAAATTGTGTTTCAAAGCAATCCGGTGCACAGCTTCCTGCAAATCTTTCTTTGAATCAAACAGTTGCTCGACTTGTAAGTCTTCATCATCAGGAACTATACGGGAACAATTAGAGGTCCGTGTACTCATCTCACCTTGTGAACCCGACCCATGTCTTGGAACGGGATAAAACAATCAAATCCTCATTCGTAAATTCATTTTCATTTCCGTTGTCTTCAACTATCGAGGAAATTCTGTGCGTCACGGTGAAATCATGGTGATGAACAATTGTATCGGGAATAGCCATATCATCCTCACGAGCTATCTCCATTCGTGTTCCAAAAATCATTCACATTACGATCCCATCCATCGAGATCTTCGTGTTCACTATCGGAGACATTCTTTTTCGCTAAAGTTGAGTAAATAGGAGTAGTCGGGCGAGCTTGGAATGGATGAATGCTCGATGTCGAATAGATAACTCAATTCCATGTCGTACTGAGAGTGATCGACGTTGAGCAAGTTCTGTATCTCACAGTACATTTCTACATATGATGTACTTGATGTAAGCTTAATTCCAATTGTGCCACATATTTCACTAGTCCATTTTCAGATCCATCGATCATTTTCATTCTCTACAAATTCACCAAAGTAAAGTACATGGACTGCAGCCGATCCCATATCTACATTAGGAAACATAATTTGTTAAAAAAAATTATAATTAAGGTGAAAAGTGTATGCCAAACACCAAATTAAGTGGGAAAAATTATAATTAAGGTGAAAAGTGGATTGCCTGGACTGGCCTGGACGTTCGGGCCCGGATGGCAAACACCAAATTAAGTGGGAAAAATTATAATTAAGGTGAAAAGTGGATTGCCTGGACTGGCCTGGACGTTCGGGCCCTGATGGCCGGACATCCGGGCCCGTGTGACCCAGATGTCCAGGTCATGTGCCCCCAGACCGTCCGGGTCCGGGCATATGGGACTCGGACGTCCGGGTATCTGGGAAATCCGGGATCGTAAATTTGTTTGAATTTATGCATATGCAGATGATTTTTTTTTCTCGTTTTTGTTAAAAAAAGATTATATATCCATTTAAGATCGTAAAATTTCCATATACCTTGTCGAAATAAAATTTAAAGATTAAAATAATGTACTAATTTAACAGAAACGAAATAAAAAATACGTAAATATACTTACCGATTTCACTGATGGCTTTGAATAATATTTTCGGGCTTGAGCGTTTGATAAATTTATCTGTTTTCAAGTTTGAAGCAAATGAAAAATGAAGTAGTTTTTATTTGCATTGGAGTCAACAGATAAAGAAAGTGATTTGGTTTTGAAATTCTAAGTGGGAAATGTTTGGAACTCTTTATAAGTTGAAAATGATATTTTTGTCTTTTAATCAATACCATTTTTATGTAATTGTGTAACATTTTAAGGTTAATTTTGTCTTTTCCGCCTATTTAGGTTATTGTGGTGAATCTCAAATTTTTTGGATCAAAGTGGTGAATGGCAAGTTGGACTTGCCTAAACTTAAAAGTACGGGAAAAATTCATGAATCATGCTTTATATTTTATGAAATCAAAAATCAGGCCAAAAGGTTTAAATTTACAAAACTCAGGTTTTTCATTGAATTAATTAATTATATTTTACAATTAATTTATTAAATTAAATATTTAATTGGCTCACCCCACTCCACCCCACCCCACCCCCACCTCCACCTCCACCTCCACCACTGTTTCGGCTACTATTTCGACGACCGTTCTCCGACCGCGCTTAATTTCGGTGACTATTTTTCGGTGACCATTGGCCGCTGCTTAATTTTCGATAACTGCTCCGATTCCAAGGTCACACATATATTATTAAGGTCACAGATTATTTTGAGGTTACAAATGAAAAAAATTATAGGTCACAGATTTTTAATTGGTCACAAGTAAGAAAATTTGTTTGCTACATATTATATTTGGAGTCACAGATTTACAAATTTTAAGGTCACAGTTAAATAATTAGTCACATAGAACTATATAGTTGGTCACAGATCGATATAGTTGGTCACGACACCCAAACACTCGTCCCCCAATCCAACAACACCACCAATACTTGGTCACAGATCGACCAAATAGTTGGTCACAGAAACTCTTCATTCTATCCGCCCGACGCCATCGCCACTGCCACTGCCACCAACTACTTGGTCACAAATCGACCAAATAGTTGGTTACAGACACTAGCTAGGTCACAGATACAAAAAAAAAAAAAACCACCACAATACAGTAGCTAGGTTACCGACATAAAAAAAACCCACCACAGTTCAATATCTAGGTTACAGACACCCAAAAAACCACTACCGTTGTTGACCCCACCACAACAATAACAAAAAACAACAATAATAAACCATCATCCCCAGTTGCAGGCTAAACAACAATAAACCCAACTTCCATTAGCTACTGAACAATTACATACGAAACACACAAATGACACAAGGCACAAACACCATCATCACACTGCCAGAGAAATACCACAAAATCGCCAGAGAAATACCACGCTCTCCAGAGAACTACCACAAAATCGCCGGATCTGGAGCGACGCTGCTAATACCACAATCCCCGGAAAACTACCACAAAATCGTCGGATCTGCCTGTGACGCTGCGATTCGTAGCAGGGAGGAGGGAGAAGGGAAAAGGGAAGGGGAGGGGAGCATTGCTATCGCTGCGACGCTACTGAACGACAGCAGGGTCGTAGATGTTCAGCAGCGTCACAGGCAACAGCGTCGCTGCCTGTGACGCTGCGATTCGCAGGAGGGGTGGGAAGGGAAAAGGGGAGAGAAGCGTCGCTGCGACGCTGCTAAACGGCAGCAGCGTCGCAGCCGTTCAACAGTGTCGCTGCAATTCGCAGGAGGGGAGGGGGGAGGCGGCCGGCGGAGGCGAGAGAGTGGAAAGAATGAAATGGATTAGAGTTTGGTTACGTTTTTATACTTAAAATAAATTTGGTGGGGTAGATAGTAGGGTGGGTATGTAGATTAGTTTAATTTAAAATATCATTATTAATATTAATGGTAAAAATTAAAACCTGATTTTTGATTAAATAAAGTATAAACCTGATTTTTTAAAAGTCAAAACTAAACACCTGGTTTAGTGTAATTTCCTCTAAAAGTACCCCTTTCCTACCTTGCCCGACAGGTTTTTTAATTTAACCTTTCAAAACTTTAAACCACCTAAAAAGCCAATTTAATTAAAATAATAGGGGGCCGCCACTTTTCGGTAAAAAATTCGATAAAAGATTATGTACACGTAGCACGATCGATTTAATTATGACAGGAAACTAAAAATTTCCATTATCGGGAATCGAACCTAGGTCTCCTAGGTGAAAGCATGATATCGTGACCGCTGGACAACCTAGATAACAAATTGTGGGTCAAAAATATTAATGGAACTCATGGTAAAAGTTCTATTTAATTTAAATCTACAAGCACTTAATTTTTTTTAATTTCTTAAAACATGAACTCTCCAATCTTTTTGAACAAAGTGTTCTACAAAATGTTAGTCTTGAATCAACGTTAGGTCAACTTTCGCATTGTTTTTAGTTTCTTGACATGGTATATTAAAGGACTGTTTAAGCCCCATTTTTTGTGTATAGTACATTTTGGAATATTATATTAATAGAAAATGTGTGATTGTAAATAAGGAAATTTTTTTGAGTTGTATATAATATTATTTTATTAAAAAATGCGTAGTTGAAAAGAAAGAAGAAAAAATATATATTTTTTTAAAAAAATGGAGATCAAACAAACTCTAATTTGAATTCAAAATCAATTATAAATAATTTACGCCCATGTTTGGTGGCCGTTATTTTCCAAAAATAATGTTTTGAATAATGAGTTTTTGAAGAATGTGTGGTTAAAAATTAGAAAAAAAAAATTTGGGTTTACATATAGAATATTTTATTGTATGAATGTGTGATTGGAAATGAAAATGAATAAATAAAAAAAGAGTTTGAAAATAATGGTTGTTAAACAAAAAGTTTTAGTTTCTCAATAAAATACTTTTTTCATATGAGAATATGTCACCGTTTGATACTAATTTTAATGATTTTTTTTTTTTTTTTAACCACATCCCATTTCCCTACAGTAAATGCATGATATCACGTTATAAAAAGTCAAATTTTGTCAAGATGAATATAAAGTGGATAATGCCATTGAGCCTTCATGGACTATTTGGAGGGCCGTCATTTGGCATTTTGTAAAGAAAGTTATGAACTTATTTTGTACAAGTAGAACAATTTTTAAAACATTACCATCCACCATTTTGACCCTACCATTCCATTCTCCCCAACCATAAATTAAAGGGCGGAAATGAAAAGTTAAGAGCATGTTCTGTTTACCGTTTTCCGTTTTCGATTTTCAAAATTGTGAAAACGCGTTTTTGAATGCAAGTTAAAAATTTACAAAGAAAACTTCAACCGACAAATTTGTCGTTTTGAGTATTTTTAGTTATAATCAAATCAAAATTTTCAAACACGTTTTGGATGTTTTCAAAACAATTTTTCAAAATGTCAGAAAGAACACATTTTCAAAAATCTCAAATTGGACATTCAAGACACAAAATCCAAAATGAATTCAAAATTCAAAACACAAAATTGAAACACAAAGATAATAGCAAAAAATTCCAAAATGCATCTTAAAGGCTATTTGGCACGTGGCCTCATGAAAAGAATCGTAATTTTTGTCTTACTTGGGGCCAACACTTGTTGACAATTTGTTTGAAAAAAAGGGTATAAAATTGGTACATATTCATTTAAGCCCCTGTTCGGAGCACAGTTTCTATCACATGAAAAGGAAAAAAAATGACTATTACACGGGTAGCTAGGCCCCACCTTATAAAGAATAAGTAAAAAAAAGGGGGCTGGATTTGATGACAAATTGTCATATTTTTCATTTTCCTGACTAAATAATGCTCCTCAAACAGAATCTAAGATTAGTAGTGTTGCACAGTATTTGCCTCAACAGAGGAATTGTCATTTTTGTCTAACTTGGGGCCCACACTTGTTGAAAAATTGTTTGAAAAAACTGGTATATGTTCATTTAAGATTAGTAGTGTTACACAATATTTTGAAAATGATTGATAGTAGAAAACCCCCTAAAAACGTTTCCATTTACGATATACCACATACCTATTGTAAATCGTAGAAATCCTCCTATTTGAAATATTTTGTGCGAAAAACCACATACCATCAAATTTTCTATTAAAGACATTAAAAATGTCAAAATTCAAAAGTAATAATTGTAATTTTAGTATCCAAACTTTATATTATTTTACAAATTATACCCAATTTTTTTATGTACCCCGACAATCTCAAACTTTTAAAACTTTATTTTCTATCCCATCCCACTTCATCTAGTCCTGCCCCACCCCACTCAATCTTATTAATTCCAAACCTTGAAGATAGTTCAATTAGAAATGTAAGTCTTCCTCACTACTATAATTCATGAAAAAAATCCCAGAATTTTTATATAAAAACTCAAATTATCGATCCAAATTAGTGTATTTATATACAAAAATCCTGCCAAATGAACCACCACTGAATTTCTAGATCAAGGTTTTAATAAGAAACTCTATTCCCCATTCGTACAATGCCCAGAACGAAATTGAATTTGAAAGACAATGCTTTTGACGAAGATGAAGAGACGACATATCAAAATGTTGCTAAAAATGGGCAATTGTATATCCACGGGAATCCAAGAGACACCCCAAGAAAAGAAAGTTGGAGTCTTTCGTTCAGAACTATGAGTTTGTGCCTCAAAGGGAAATGTGGAGCAAAGACGAGAGCTTTGTGTTTTTGGAGGTTTGAGAGGGAAAGGTATACGGAGTTAGGAAGGAGAAGTTTAATGATGAAGGATTAGGTCAAGGTTGCTAAGAAAGTGTTGGAGATGAGTGGAGTTGAGAGAACAGAGATGGAGTGTAGGAGCCAGTTCAATGTGCTGAAGAACAAGTATAAGAAATAGAGGGTCAAAGTGGAAAGTGGGCGAGCGAGCAAATGGGTGTCTTTTTTTTCAAGAGAATGGATGTTTTGTTGAATATGAGGACTAGAGGTCATTGTGGGTTAGGGTGTGGGATCGATTTAGGGAAGCAGGGGCGGAGCCCAATAAGGTCCAGGGTGGGCACGGGCCTACCATGAACTTCTAGACTCATTTTTTTTTTACTAATATTCTAAAGCTAAATGGCCCAACTTTACCTATCTAGCCCAATCCATAAACACTAGAAACATCACTACATCAGGTCTTCAGTTCTTGCTTGAGTCGCCCCTTCACTTCACGACATTTCCGTCTCTCTCGCCTGAGTTGACAATGCTTCTATTGACTGTTCTCCTCGTCCCATGACTTCTCCGTCGACACCGTCGTCCGTCTCTCTCACCAATCACCCTCTTCTTCTCGATTCCTCGTTGCGCAAAAACTGAGAAAAGTCAGGTATTAACTGCGATTCTACTTGAGGAGAATATTTTTTTTTTGTTCATACTGTGGTCCGCCTCGCCACTCGTTTGTTTGCATTTGATTAATTGATTTAATATCGTCTATTTGATGTTTGAGCTTGTTAGAAATTTCATATTTGATGCTTGATGCTTGAGCTTTAGGATCTGTTTGAGAAATTTTGGGTTTGACGTATTGTTGAACTTGAATTGAAATTCTTTGGGTATTGATTGTTGAATATAAGATGCTTATAAGATGTTTGATGAAATACTTTTATGGGTTTTGGATGTGTGTCTCGACGGCGTAGGTACGAAAGAAATCTATTTAAAAAAAGTTAAACTAAATGATTCGAAAGCTTCCACATGTTTAACATGTAGTATAATTTTGTATTTTTTGTTGTGAAATAAGACAAATTGTTGATATTCATTTGTAATTTAGGGCTGTTGTTTATCACTTGTTGTTCTTTGTAGAAAATTTGCAGCAGCAGCAATGCGACTATCAACAAATTTTTGCTATGGGTTGAAATTTTCATTCAAGTGCTCATCAAGATAAATTCACATGGAAAATAATCACAGCAGTGATTCAATGTGAGCTTTAATTGTTCTAGAAGGGCTTGATCGATGTGGGAAAACTTCTCAATCAAGCAGACTACTTTCCTACTTGGAAGAGTTAGGACATGAAATTGAATCATGGAGATTTCCTGATAGAACTACAAATGTTGGGCAAATGATTTCTTCCTATCTTGCCAATAAATCACATCTGGATGATCACACAATCCATCTTCTTTTCAGTGCGAATCGTTGGGAGAAGAGGTTAGTTTTTGCGTGATAGTTTCCAAAATTGTGTCCACCCTGACAAAACTTCTTAGCTCCGCCTCTGCATGAAAATATGTGTTTATGAACCCAAAAGTGTAGTTGGATATGTATAATTTGTTGGATGAAATGAGGGATAGTCCAAGGCAATCAGACGACAAGGATGACGAAGAGGAAGGGTTAGGAAACGAGGATGAAGGTGCAGAGTCGTACTTGTTGGCAAAGTCTATTCAAAGGTTTGGATAGATATATGAGAAGATTGAGGACAGTGAGAGGAAGCAAATGATAGAGTTGGAAAAGATAAGACAAGATTTTCAGAGGGGGTTGGAGTTGGAGTTGAAGTTTTAAATGTTTGGGATCGTGGATGGTACGTAAAAAAATGGATATAATTTGTAAAAAATAAAAAGTTTGGATATTAAAATTTCAATTATTACTTTTTAATTTTGACATTTTTACTGTTCTTAATGGAAAATTCGACGGTAGAGTTTTTTGCACAAAATGTTACAAATATGGAGGTTTTCTACTATTTTCAATGGATAGGTAGTATATTGCAAATACAAACGTTTCTAAGGATTTTTTTTTGCTATTAATCCTTCTAAAATACACAAATTTCTAACCCCTATGATTTCCAAATGTCAACTACACGACATATTGAATCATAAGAAAATCCACCCTTATCCAATATTTTGCATGCACTTTCCTTCAACTCTCTAGCTCTACGCCTAATGGCCTTGCCTTCTTCCCCTTCCATCACCGCCCTAACCGCCCTCTCAAACTCCTCTCTCCCGATCACTTCCTTCTCCGGCTCTACCACCAGCTTCATCGCCACGCCGACCTCCTCTGTCAGTATGGCAGCATTCATTCTTTGCTCTGCGTAAAGTGGCCACGCAATCAAAGGCACCCCATGGACTAAACTCTCCAATGTCGAATTCCATCCGCAATGTGACAAGAATGTTCCGGTGGACTCGTGGCGGAGCACCGCCACTTGCGGAGCCCATGAGGGTATAACTAGCCCAAACTCTTGAGTCTTTTCAACAAACCCATCAGGCAAATAAGCTGATGGGTCAATCTCATCGCTTCCAGCAATGAAAAAATTGCCACTGGCGCTGGCGTCGGTTGGCTTACGCACCACCAAAATGAACCGCTGCTGGCTCATTTGTAGACCCCATGCTAATTCAGTGAGCTGCTTACTCGATAATGTTCCACCACTCCCAAGGTTGATGAATATAACTGAATCAGTTGGTTGATTATCCAGCCAGGCTATGATTTCTGCTTCCTTTTCTGTTAAAAATTCATCATCTTTGATCAAGGGCCCTACTGGATAAACTGGAGGAGTTGAAATTTCTTCAAAAAATGGATTTTCTTTCAATGCTTCGAGTGTAACAGGTTCAAGATCCTGCCAGGTGTTTGCGAAAATGCCGGCGACCAGGGACATCCTACTTACGTGAAACAAATACCATCTGTATTCTTCATTCTTTCTGTTTTTTACCTGTCAAGAGTAAAATTGCACGTCCCATCATCTTAAAGACAAAATTTAAATAAATAAATATGTTCGTTCTTTAAAGGTTTAAGCTTTCAGATGAGGGGGTTAACATACCTGATCAAGAAGGTCGTTTGTGCGAATTGGGGGGCAACCAGGGACCTCAACTGGCCCGGGAAGATCCACGAATTCGCCCTCTACTTGGGAATCCAGTGTGGGGAGATACAATGAAAATGCAAGTAAAATAGTTGAAGCAGTGAAAAACGAGTAAACAGGAATGGATAGTTCTTCACAAACATCAATGGCTTGAGTGGTAAAAATGTCAATGATGAGAGCTTTAGGGTTTAATTCAACTAAAATGGATTTCAAAGGTTTGAGGGATTCTTCAGTCATGACACATAGTTTAGTACATAGAAGCATGTCCTCGGTGATGATGTCGGTCATGTCAGTTTGTGGAATGTTAATGACTTGGAGTTGAGGTGGGATGGTGGCAGACTGGAGGAAGTGTTTCTGCGCGGTGGAAGCTCCGGTGGTGATCACGAGGAAACTGACACGGACTTGGTGGTGGAGGACGAGGTGCTTCGCGAACTGGAAGAGGGGAATTATGTGGCCGAGGCCGGGGCTATGGAGGAAGGCCACGTGAGGTTCCTCCTCCGCAGCCAACATTGTTTTCTTTTTTTCAACGGTTGAAACAGCCATTGTATGGAGTTTTTTGTGGGTGAAGACTTGAGACAAGGGGATGGTGTATTTATAGTTTGAAAAATCAACTATATTTTAAAATGACATTATGTCAAGCTTTATATCAATCTTGATATTTATGTAGCAATATTGTATTTTTTACGCATTGTCATATCAATTTTTCTTATTTTACGTTAGAATTACACTTCATGTACACTTGTGGTTGACATCATCTTTGACGTCCCGTTTATGTGTCAAAAATGTAGCCATTAATTGTGAAAAGTGTTATTAAAATCAATATACAAAAACATGATAACTCATATAATATTAAACTTGATGTAAAACATGATATACATGTAACGACGACTTAATCGTCTTTGAACCTTATCTTCTGCAACAAGCGATGTTGTGGTCGCCCAAACATTTGGCGCAATAAATTTCCGCTTTTTGTAAAAAGATCTAGCCATTTGCTAGCAACCAATATTGATGTTGCAGTATACCACTCCACTCACCATTGAATGGTCCCTGAACCTAATCTTCTGCAACACTAATGTCGTGATCGCCAAAACATTTGGCGCAATAATTTCCCGCTTTTTCGATTGATTTTGGTATTTTCTAGCGACTAATAGTGATGGTTGCAGTATACCACTCCACACCAGAGACCACAGAATGATCCTTGAACCTAATCTTCTGCAACCACCAATACCATGGTCGCTAAAACATTTGGCGCAATAAATTCCCACTTTTTAAAAATGATTTTGGCATTTTTCTAGCAAAATAAACATACCGAGACCATGTTTATGTATCTAACATTTAGCTATCTAGCTTCATGTTTGGGAAAATCGTAATTTATTCTTTTTGTTAATTTGCATATATATGGTTGGCTATTGTAGAGCGAAAAAAATCAAGTAAATGCTATAATTTTGAGCAATAATTTTATGTGTTGTAAAATAAAATACGTGACAGAGATAAATAATCACGAAATAAATTAGACAATCTTATTAGTACTTGTTATCCGTGCAATACAATTTTCTTCTGCAGCGACATTATTTTTTTTTTGTTAAATTTTCAAAATTGAAATATTGGACAAATTTTTAGCAGAAACAAAAAAATATTAATTATAAAAGCATTGATACATACGTAAAGCAACCACATATTGGTTGATAATATTTATTCTACAACCAAATTATGGTCACTAGAAAATAAGGAAAAAAAATATTGTCATTCACCGACCAAAATTTTAGTTGCTGATACTTACATTGTCCTTCAGCAACCAATGATTGATCACTAAAGTTATCAATGTTTACCGACCAACGATTGGTCCTAGAAAGGTAGCACTATTCACCTACCTTAAGGTTGGTTGCTATTTCATTATCTTCACCAACTAATTATTGATTGTTGTTAGTGTGAAAATATTTTGTCCTAATCTATTTACCGACCACCCATATTGGTAGCTACAAACATTAGACGATAGTAAATCAACCAATTTTTTCCTTTATCAGCCACAAAAAATCAAACCCTGTAGAAACCAATATGTGGTTGTTCGAGATTACACGTGTAGGGACCAACTATAGTGGTCGCTAAAGGAATATACCGACGGTGATTTTGCAACCATTAATCGATCACAAATTTTTTGTAGTGACTTGTTCATGCTTGGGATTTCTCGAAAACTTGTAAATGGTTTAATTTATAAATACATAAAAATGGGTGTTGGATAAGTTGATAAAACTGTTAGAAAAGTGTTTTTTTACTGGATACCATATTTACAACTTAAATACCGTATATGCAAGGTTGACCGTATATGCAAGACTTACCGGATATGCAACAATTACCGTATGTGCAGTGATTACCGTATATGCACTGATAATCGTATATGCACAAATAATCGTATATGCAGAACTGACCGATTTTACACACTTAATACCGGATTTACAGTCTAAATTGATTAAATTATATATTTATAACAAATCCAATGACTTGTTAATTTACAATAAGGAATAACAAGAAAATAATAATTTAATAGTAATTAAACAATAATAAAACTTTTAATCCGAGGCCTGTGTTACACACAGTTTCTTTAAAACAGATTCGCCCCCTCACCATACGTGCTTGAGGTATAAATTGAGCCTCTACTTCCTAAGATACAATGGCAAGACAGTATAATCTGAGCACCACAGATTATACTCCGACGAACTGACTTAGTGTCCGAACAATATCACCACAACGACTCAAACATAAATGAAAACGGAGACAAAAATTGAACTATATGCATATGAATATTCTGATAAATTTTCTGTGTACTGAAGACTGGAAAAACGAGATATATATAGGATTAAGATCTTGTAACTTTCCATTCAATTCATGGCAATTATCACAAGAGTTTTGGAATTTCAAGAGTTTCAGAAATGAAAAGTCTATTGAAAATAAATAAAAATGTAGCAAAATGGGGACATTCCTAAAGGGTTATTTTTGATCATTTCGGTCTGACATTCGTGTACGCAAGTCTTGCCCGCACACAAGTTCAAGGTCTGAAACTTATTTCGGTCCAAGATTTGCACCCCTTGCGCGAGCACGTGAAGAGAGCCTCTATACTACACATGATTACACCATTCTAAAATGTAATCCTTTATAAAATGGTTTTAGTTTTCATCCACTTCCTATGTGGGACAAACACACTTTTTATTTTTCCCACCAACATAAACTCCTTTCACATGGCATACTTTGAACTTCAATTTTTTATTCACCTGAGAATCATTTTTGGCAAGTAAGTTTATGATTTCGATGTACTCACAGAGGAGAACACAAATCAACTTTCATATTCCAAAATAGCCAATTGGGTCCCATTCAAAAATCATGCCAAAATCAGATATATATATATTTTAAATTTTTTTTCCAATTTTTTTTTCCCCAACAAAAACTTGTGTGAATTCATTAAATACGCGATTGAAAACAAAATTTGATTATTTGTAAATAAATTATAAAATTTGTCAAACGGTGGCTTGAAATTTGTGATAAGATAAGTATGATTTGATTTGATCGTAGAACATTGAAATAAATTATATAATCAAATCGAGATAGTGATGTTACCTAATAAGTTTTGACATTTTCTATGTTAATTTAAGGTAAATTTGAATACGCAATCTGCATAGAGAAGTCAAAATAAGGAAAAAGTTAAAATATTGTTGCGAAAATTACATTTATTACCAAGTGCAGGTTTGATAAAATGATTGGATAAAGTTTAAAATCTAGTCGACAACAATTCAATCACACATTTAATCAATTTTTAATTTTTAATTTTTGTTCTCAAAATCTTTTAAAAATTTAATTTTTTTTCATTTTTAATTACATTAAACTGGAGCATATGCCAAACACGTGTTACGTCTAGCTTCTTAACCTTCCAGTACAAAGAATTTTGAACAACTCACCATGCACTATTGTTATCTACCGGTTGCCCTCAAGTGACATGAGAAACGCGAGATTCGACCCAACTACACCTAGAGAGGGGAGGTTGATTAGGTGTAAATGCGAAATAAACAAAACTAATTAACTAGTAACATGTTACAAGTTAATTATGTCTAGGTGATTAGTCAAACAATCCAATTAAGTCTATCTTTGACTACCGCAACAATATCAAATCAATAAACAAAGTAGTAAACAACACATAATTGTTCACGGAAAAACCCAACATGGGAAATATTTCGGGCGCTTTGTCAGTTAAAGATCCACTATAAACTGTCAATTAACTTACAAACTACCAACAAAATTAACGATACAAGCTCTAATCTCTTGTCTGAAGTGCGAAGCAACCCTCCTGGAATGTGCACATGAACACCAATTCCGGCTCTTCTTTGTGAAGCAGTCCTCCTGGAATGAGCACACGAACTCCAATCCTAACTCTTTAAACAAGTTATCTCATGTAGATCTTCTCAAATAACTCCTCGTTCTTTAGTTCTTCCTTGATGTTCAATGCAGCACAGTTGATGATACAATCTAGTAGCAAATCCAAGCGAAAAATACAATACATTGTTTGATTTGGCTCTTAATGTTTTCATAAGGTTTAACGCATAAACAATGTAAGGATTGAACTTTGAATATGATGAAACATGAATTCTCTCAAGAATGTAATATGATCAACCTCTTCACCGTAGAAATGCGGCGCCAAAATTTATATGTTTGACGAAATAGGTTGTATAGGCCAAGTAAAAATCTCGAAAATAGAAATGAGGTCTGGTCGTAAAATACGTCGCTCGAGCGAGAAGGCGGCTTTGCTCAAGCGAAGGGTTTGTCGCTCGAGCGACGGTTGGGCGAAGGTTGAGGAAGGTAGTCTCTGTCCGCTCGAACAGCACTCCGGTGAACAACTAGCGAAAAATCGACGTGAATTCTTCTTGTTCCAAACATGGAACCCCAAACCATAAGCTAACCTACCACCTATGAAATTTTACAATCAGTCCCTAAACTTTTATAATTGTTCAAGTTGGTCAATTTGTTCACAAAATTTCCAATACAAAATATAAACATAACAAACTTCCCCCTTGGCATTCTGTGACAAAATACAATACAAAATAAACAACAACCTATCAAAACTACTCAAGTCCAACTAAACCAAGTGAATATAGCTTCCACTCTGTTAAACCTGTAATCTGAAATCAAAAACTCACATACCAGTGTAAAAGCACGTGATACAGAAAATAAGTAATAAAGTACTTAGAAGCATAATCAGTGAAATAAGCAAGTTAGTTTGAGATGCAGTATTAATATTAACCAAGACATCATAACCACATTAATACCACAAAACATCAAGAAAAATTTAAACAACCATGCATGAAATGCAACACAATTGCAATGCGCATGCTCCCCCTCAGTGCATGATATGCAATGCCACCATTGCAAACTCTAAGTGTTAAAGCAGTAGGAAATATATCTATGTCTCACCCTTATGACCCCTCAGACATATGATATAACAATAATCAATGCAAATGTATATCAGAGTCAAATGTCAAAAATGTATCTATATCTCACCCTATCAACCCCTATAGACAAAAACATATGCAAAAGATCAAACCAAGTTTAAAGCATAATATATCTATACAGTATCTATGTCTCACCCCCAACGACCCCTAAAAAGACATATGATATGTATCAATATGTATCAAGCTATTCTAAACAAATAAACGTGTATGATTAGATCTTCCCTTTACTATAAAATCATCTCCCCATTTTTGTCACAAATGTCGAAAGGATGGAGCAAAATCACACAATAATACAAAAATGGAGGTATAAGCAATCAAAAGTATACGTAGTGAACATTAAACTTTCCCACAATACTAACTTAAATGACCCATGGAGTAAATGATATAACTGATTCATATGTGTTAAGTATCACTAATCCTTAGGCAATAGGACTCCATACCTTCATTTTGTGAGAAATGATATGCTAAACATCATTGCTAATAAGTCTATTCCTCTACTTATGAAAGTCAAACATTAAAGCATATTAGAACTTACATATGAAAGCTCATTTCAATCAAAGTATTTTTCTTCTCCCCCAGACTTACATCGCAAACAGTTTTTCATTATGTATTACTTGCAACGGGAATGCTCAAATATATTTTTCAATTTTAAGTGTAGGCTGCTTTCCATTAAGCGACTAACATGATCCCTGTAACGAGCTTTAAGCCAGTTAATCCAAGTCAGATGACCATAGGCACCAGGTTATGAGAGCTTAATCACTCGAATCAAGTAGAATTCGAAAAGTAGCATTAAATATTGATCATCTTTAAATTATCATTTTTCAATCATACATTAAACACGCAAGGGTAATATCATGCTTAGGTCTAATAAAAATGGTCAATTCATGTTCAAAGTCACCCTACTAACATGTAACTGTCATCCCAAATCTCATACACGCGGTAGAGTCCCACTAACAAGTTTATAGTGTGTATTGCAGATAGTACATGAAGAGACTTATATTAAATAATCCACAAGCATCCTAAGCTAACAATGAAAATTATGTTACAGCCTACCAAATAAACTCATGATTGATTAATACCAACAAAATCAAATGTATCATGCAACATGATGTACAACTAATTTCCATATCAAACTCTTTTTGTTCTCATTTTTTCTTTTCTCAAAATAAAATCAAGACAAAATAAAAGTGAAAAAAATGTTTTTGTTTGTTTTAGATTAAACTATATGAATGAACATTCAATAAAAACACAAAGCAGAAAATAGAATGCATGAGAATAAGTAAATAAATAAATGCATGCATATCATAATAACAATCAGCAGTAGCATACTCGTATGCATCAAATAACCTCAATCGGTGAGGAACACAAACACCAATAGTTGTACGAAGAGACTCAAATCGAAGATCATCCAACAGTTTAGTAAATAAATCAGTTAATTGGTTTTCAGCTGAAACATGTTCAAGAGTCACAATTTGAGTTTCCACAAGTTCTCGAATGAAATGATGTCTAATATCAATGTGCTTAGTTCGAGAGTGTTGAACATGATTTTTTTGAAATATTAATAGCACTTGTATTATCACAAAACACAGTCATAGTACCCTGTTCAATCTCATAATCACTCACCATCTGCTTCATCCAAAGCAGTTGAGTGCAACAACTACCAACAACAATGTACTCGACCTCGGCTGTGGACAATGAGATAAAATTTTGTTTCTTACTCATCCGAGCCACGAGGTTTGTATCAATATAAAAACAACCACCTGAGGTACTCTCTCTATCATCGGCATTACCAGCCCCATCGACGTTAGAATCTAGCAAGATCAAGATTAGAGTCTCTAGAGCACAAAATGTCATAATTAACAATACCAATGACATATCTAATAATATGTCTACAACACTCAAGTGAGACTCCTTAGGATCAGCCTAAAAACGCGCACATATTCCTATACTAAATGCAATGTCAGTTCTACTAATAGTAAGATAAAGCAGACTACATATTATACGTGTTTGATCAACACTCTTACCTGTAGGATCTAGACCTAACCTGATACTTGTACTTATAGGGGTTCTAGTGTGTTTCTTACTGTCCAACCCAAATCGCTTGACAATATTCTTAGCATATTTTGATTGTGAAATGAAAAACCCTTCACCAGTCTGCTTGACTTGAAGACCAAGAAAATATGTTAATTCACCAATCATGCTCATCTCAAATTCTTGATTCATACACTCTGCAAACTTATGAGCTAGGGAATCAACAAGAGAACCAAAGACGATGTCATCCACATAGATATGAGTTATGGTAATGGTATCCTCAACACGTTTTATGAACAAGGTTCTGTCAGCACCACCTCTCGTGAAGCTATGATCCATGAGGTATGCATTAAACCAATCATACCAAGCTCTCGGAGCTTGTTTCAGCCCATACAAGGTTTTACTCAGCCTATACACATAGTGCGGGTATTTAGGATCAACAAACCCT
Organism: Fraxinus excelsior; assembly: GCA_019097785.1. Taxonomy (NCBI): domain Eukaryota; kingdom Viridiplantae; phylum Streptophyta; class Magnoliopsida; order Lamiales; family Oleaceae; genus Fraxinus; species Fraxinus excelsior. The sequence continues at coordinate 1,251,602 of CM032644.1, forward strand.
TTAGGTTGTTCCACATAAGCTTCTTCTTGAAGAACACCATTCAGGAATGCACTCTTCGCTTTCATTTGGTACAATTTGAAACCCAAAGTGCAGGCAACAGCTAGAAGTATTCTAATGGATTCAAGCCTAGCAACATGGCCAAATGTCTCATCAAAATCAACACCTTCAACCTAAGTGTACCCCTGGTCAACTAACCTAGCCTTATTTCTCGTAATGGTACTTTGATCATCAGTTTATTCTTAAATATCCACTTGTACCAATAATATTGCAATCATCTGACCTAGGTACTAAATCCCAAACTCTGTTTCGAACAAACTGATTTAACTCTTTATGCATTGTGTTCACCCAGCATTCATCCCCAAGAGCTTCTTCAACCTTCTCCGATTTAATCTGAGACACATAGCTCGCATAAGATATGTGTTCAGAACCCTTCTACGAAGTCTTATACCTTCTTCGATCTCTCCAATCACATTGTCCTTAGGATGATTCAATTTTACTCTAGACGAAGGCTCTTTAGGTGGTTTAGCTTCATTATTAGATGTAGTATCTTTAGTAGAAACTACTAACTCATTAGTTGTCTATAGGGATTAGGAACTGAAGCTTTCTTAGGTTTAGTTACCTCAACTGGTTCAACATTCAATTGTTCCAACTCAATACACTCTCCACCGGTCTCCCCCTTACAACAAGCATCATCAACCACCACATTTATAGATTCAATCACAACACGTGTACGATTGTTGTACACCCGATAAGCCCGACTATTCTTGGAATACCCTAAGAATATACCTTTATCACTCTTGGAATCAAACTTTCTATCCATATATCTCAAAATGTAGCACTTGTTGTCAAACACACAAAAGTACTTGACAGTGGGTTGTTTACCTTTGCAGATCTCATAGGGTGTCATGTCAGTCTTAGGTCTGAGATAAACTCTATTGATAATGTGACATGCAGTATTGACAGCTTCTCCCCAGAAATGCATAGCTAGATCTTTACCATGAAGTATAGCTCTCGCCATTTCTTGAAGCACACAATTTTTCCTCTCAACTACACCTTTCTGTTATGGAGTGATCGGCAAGAAGAACTCATGCTGAATCCCTTCCTCCAGATAAAAGTTCTCAAGATTTGAGTTTTCGAACTCTTTACCTTGATCATTGCGAATTCTGGAAACTGAATAACCCTTCTCATTCCTAATCCTCTTACACAACGAGATGACAAGACTGACCACTTCAGTTTTATCTCTTAATAACTCAATCCACGTGAAGCGAGAAAAGTCATCCACCACAATCAAAATATACCTTTTACCACCAAGACTTTCGATCCTCGATGGTCCCATAAGATCCTTATGTAGTAATTCAAGAGGCTTGCTCGTTAACATCTTAGAAGTCTGTTTGTGGATGCCATAAGCTGTTTAACTTGTTGGCACGGACCATAAACAGTGGTATCAATAATATCCAGCTTAGGTAGGCCATTGAAAATTTTTTCTTGGCTAGTTTAGACAGACTGATATGATTCATATGACCCAGTCGTTGATGCCACAACTCAGTGACGTCGACCTTGGCACTACTACAGAGATAGTTTGAATTAGGTAAGACTCCGTAACAATTTTTAGACGTTCTAACACCTTCAAGAACAATGTTACCCATCGAGTCATACACAAAACACCTTTTTTAGCAAAATGTCACCTCAAAATCAGCATCACAAATTTGACTAATGTTCAACAAATTGGACTTTAAACCTTTCACATACAGTACATCAGAGATGACAGGTAGTCCAACTATACTTACAACACCTTTACCAAGAATTAGTGCAGTAGCTCCATCACCAAATGTAACTACACTGCCATTCCATTCATCAAGAGACGAAAATAGGGCTTTATCACCACACGTGTGTCTTGAGCATACACTATCAAGATAATACATGGAATTGTTCTGAGCTTTAAGGGCAAGGTGAGCAACACGACAATTCAGCCAATCTGTAGATCGTTCACTCTCAACCTTACTTTCCCTTATCCTAATCTCATGGTCGATTAGATTTCAGCAATCGAGGTGAATGCCATATAACCTTGGTCATCCTTACCCCCAGATATTTCATCATGAGAACTGGAATCTGACTCTTCATCATCCTTGGTCACAGCTAAAACCTTACACCTTTCTCTTCCTAAACTCTTCTTCAGATTACAACATTCACTCCTAATGTGACCAAATCTCTTGCATTCATGGCATTGGACAGACTCAAATTTCCTAGCGGGAGTCCTAGAGGCGTTCTTCTCACGTTTGTCTCTCGAAAGTTGATTAGGGACAATACCGTTCCATTCCTGAAGCCTTCTCCTATTCCTTATCACCTTCTGAAATTTTTTAACAAAATACGCAATTTCATCATCCCTAAGAGTCTCAGTGTCAGGGGACTTGCTCTCATCTTCCCTAACAATATTCATGGCGATGGATTTCAATTTCTTAGGCTGTGCTAAGGTCAGTTCATAGGTTTGAAAGGATCTTACAAGTTCTTCTATCTTAACAATGTCAAAGTCCTTACTTTCTTCAATAGCAGTTACCTTAGGTCTAAACCTCTTATGTATGTATCTAAGAATCTTACGAACAATTTTTGACTCAGTGATCCGTTCGCCTAAACTAGAGTTCACAATATCGTTCAGTTTAGCATAGAACTCATCAAACCTCTCATCATCATTCATCCTAAGTTCTTCAAACCTAGAAGTCAACAATTACAATTTGGAGTTTTTCACAATCTTAGTACCATCGTGGGTAGTCTCCAAAATATCCCAAATCTGCTTAGCAATCTCACACATAAACACTCTCCTAAATTCCTCAAGAGACACAGTTGTAAACAAAGCATGCAGACCTTTACTATTCCAATTACATTCATCAAGATTAGTTTTAGACCACAATGAAATATCAGTAAGTGTAACAACACCATCAACCGTTGTCGAATGTGGAGTCCACCCATTTTGCACACTTAACCATATGCGCTCATTCAACGCCTTAAGAAAAGCTATAATTCTAACTTTCCAATAGGCATAGTTGCTTCCATCAAAAAATGGAGGCACGGATAAAGAACTACTTATCTAGACAATCAAAATATGGGTCAGGACACGAGATTAGACTCTGATACCAATTGAGAAACGCGAGATTCGACCCAACTACACCTAAAGGGGGATGATTAGGTATAAATGCGGAATAAACAAAACTAATTAACTAGCAACATGTCACAAGTTAATTATGTTTAGGTTATTAGTCAAACAATCCAATTAAACATATCTTTGACTACCGTAGAAATATCAAAACAATATATAAAGTAGTAAACAACACAGAATTGTTCACGGAGAAACCCAACGTGGAAAAACTCCAGGCGCTTTGCTAGTCAAAGATCCACAATAAATTGTCAATTAACTTACAGACTACCAGCAAAGTTAACGACATAAGTTTTCTAATCTCCTATCTGAAGTGCGAAGCAGCCATCTTGGAATGTGTACACGAACACCAATCCCGGATCTTCTTTGTAAAGTAGTCCTCCTGGAATGAGTACACGAACTCCAATCCTGACTCTTTTCACAGTTTATCTCCTGTAGATATTTCCAAAGAACTCCCCGTTCTTCAGTTCTTCCTTTATCTTTAATGCAACTTTCCTTATTTTCTGAAGCAATCGGTTTGAAATTAAATGAAATGTTTTGGTATATGCATTCTAATGCCATTTCCAACTGCGAAACACATTGAAATACTGTGAAATATAGAACTAAATTCTTACATCTAAAGAATGAGTTGTGCAAAGAAAAGAAATGAAACACAATTAAAATTAAGTCCAATTTTTGGTTAAAAATATATTTTGGAATAGTTAGTTTTTGGAAAATGCGTGGTTAAAAAAATAATGAAAAGTTTTCAATTTACGTGTAAAATTATTTCATGGGAGAACGTGCGGTTAAAATTGAGTTTTGAAAAAATAAATGGAGCCCAAACATAGGCATGTGGTTTGTAGCTTAAAATACCTCTAAGAACTACCTGCTCATTTTGATATCTTACTGTACAGAACGGTTAGAAATTCAGAAGTGGTGATATGACAAGATATGAAGTATAGATCGCATAAACAATAAACAAGAACAAGATTTAAAGAAAGCAAACAAGAAGATGAAGTTGACAGATGAACAAAATATTTTATTATTGACATCCAATGGAGAGAAAAATACAACTTCTGCAATTTGTAACTGCTATGAACTATTCAAACTAAATAAAGAATCTACTATTTATATGAGACATGTCCAACTCTAGAAATTAACTTAAAATATGGAAACTAGGTTAAAAAAACTAAAAAAGAAGGGAACAAATTTGTGGGTCACTCGAGCGATGGCTCAGCGACAAGCGAGCGACATACTCCCTGCTCCAATTTTGCTCATTTCGCTCAAGCGAGAGGTGGGTGTCCGTCCAGCGCTGTCAATCTGTTTTTTTTTCCTTCTTGGACCATATTTTGAAATCTTCAAGCCCAATACTCCACAACGCGAAGCTCGAATTTGGGTCACAAAACCCAACAATCTCTACCTGACACAAATTTCGGTGCAACGAACGAAACTCCAAAATTTCTCCACATGAAAAATAAGTCTGACTGCAGCAAAATACACTGAACTCTTTAACTTGAACCAAACCTCTCTACATTTGAAAATACTATTCCTCTTACACCATATCCAAATACAGATACAAATGAACCCAACCTCAGGTTCCCAAAATTCACAACGAATTCAAAATTTACCAAATACACCCTGTAGCAAAATCACCCCTAAATGTTTTCACTGAAAGCCCTTGCCTAAACTCACCACCTTCAACAACTCTAAAAGCATGCACATTTAGATCAGCATCCTCGTACCATTTTCCAATGGGTTTCTCCCTAGTCGTTGAATACAATGAAACCGCAAACTGTGTTCGTAAAGTGGAATTATCCATATCTCCCAAATTCGACAGAGTGATATTCTCCCAAATAGACCTAGAGCCAATTCCCAACAGTACTATGCCAAATTGTATATCCACTATGGTACCAAAACCTGTGCTGATGTTTCTTCGTTGATTCTGTCCAACCTTGTAAGATGTATAATTGGAACTTTCTCCGTCCCTCCAATACAACGTGGACACCCTTCTGGACCTTCAAGACTCCACCTGCACCAGAGAACATATACCTTCTTGAATTTAGGGTACTCACCGAGATGATGTTCTTCTTCAAGTCTGGAACATGTCGAATCTGGCCAAATGTTCTGATTGTTCTATCCACCAACTTCAATCTGACTCTTCCAATACCATCTACCTAACAAGATTTGTTGTTTCCCATGACAAGGCACATTGCATCACCATTTCATATGATTCAAACAAATCCCTATTGTGACTCATATGAAATGCACAAGTTGTATCCAAAATCCACTCATCGCCACGCTTGGATTCCACATTAGAAATCTTTAAAAGATCTCCCTTACTTACAAAGTCCTTTGCGATGTCTGCTTCACCTGAAGTCTCTGATTGCCTCCCATGATTTGTAGTTGAATTACCCTTACCTTGTAACTTCTCGCAATCACTCTTGATGTGTCATTTCTTCTTGCAATAAAAACAGATCCTATTGCTGAAATCAACTCTCTACTTGCCCGTTCGTCGATCACCACAAACTACAAGAGTTTCATCATCTCTGTAATCAGATCCAACCAGATGCTTCATCTTCTCCTTTGAGAACAAGACATCATATACGTCTTCAATAGTGAGTGTGTAACGACTGTACAGAATCGTGTCCCTAAACGATTCTGTGGTGTAGATAGATGAAGATGAATATGTGAAAGTGCCTTGTGATCATTCCATTGCTTCTCCTTTGTTGTCCAAGTTGTGGGCATCTTATCAAACTCCAACAAAGCATCAACCAAATCTATCTATGCCAATACAACTCTCATCTTCACTTTCCACAACAATAATCTTGTACTGCGATCCAACAGCGGAATATCATACTTCATGGTAGCCATCGATAATAAAAACCTCAAACAATCAAATCCATGTTTTACGGAACTACTGAACCTTAGCTCTAATACCACTTATTAGGAATTTGAAAGAAGTGATATGACGCGATATGAAGTATAGATCACACAAACAATAAACAAGAAGAGGATTTCAAGAAAGTAAACAAGAAGATGAAGTTGGCAGAGGAACATAATATTTTATTATTGACAACCAATGGAGAGAAAAATACAACTTCTGCGATTTTTAACTGTTATGAACTATTCAGACTAAATAAAGAGTCTACTATTTATATGAGTCATGTACAAACCCTAGAATTAACCTAAAATATGAAAACTAGGTTAAAAACACGTAAAAGGTCGAAAAAGAAGGGAACAAATCCGTCGCACATCGCTCGAGCGAGAAGCGGGAGAAGGGCGAACGATAAACTCCTTGTTCCAATTTTGCTCCTTTCGTTTAAGCGGGAGGTGTACGTCTGTCCAGCGTCGTTAATCTACATTTTCTCCTTCTTGGACCCTATTTTGACATATTCAAGCTTAGTATTCCACAACGCGAAACCCTAGACCCGATTTGGACCAGATTTGGATTACAAAACCCAACAAGAACCACTTTATACTTCTTTCCATGATGAGGGATGGTGAGTCACTATTAAGGATGATATAAAGCTTTTTGAGCTACTTGTTTTATCACAAGCATTGTCAAAACTCACATGGCTGGCGATCCTTAGTAAGAGAGAAACATTTAGGTTCAATCTCTCAATTAACTTTGGCTTTCACTCCTTTGTGTATCTTTTTCGTGTGTTTGATATCATAAACCATAAATGAATTGCATTTGCAGAAAGATTTTTGATGAATCTGATACGTCATCAGTTGCAAAATTTGATGAGAAGAAGTTGATGTCCATTAAAATGAATGGTAGTGCATTGCTATCTGAACCTAAACTTCGTGCAATTGTGGGGAATGCAAAACAACTGCTCAAGGTAAGAGTCCCAAATCAAACTTTGAGTTCTTTCGAACCTCTTACACTTTTATGTATGACTATTAAATTTGAATCATATTGTTCGTTTTGACCTAAAAGCCAAAGGGTTATTATCAAAACGCTTTGTTAGAGGTTCTATCTTTTACCAGTTCGTCAAAAGTCATATACCCAGTTTGTTAGAATTTGACCGTGTTGTCAATATTTCTCCTGAAATGCTTGGACCAAGTTTTGATCCTAAGATTGTAAAAGTGGCACATGTTCTATGTGTTTTCAACATATGCATGTGTCTAGTCTTGTGAGAAAGCCTTTTTGTGAAGAACATTATAATTTTGTTGTCAAAAAGTAAAAAAATGAGCCACGAGCATTTTCCTCACTTTCATATCCAAATTTTTGGTTTTTGTAGATCGAGCAGGAATTCAGCTCCTTCAGTAACTATTGCTGGTGTTTTGTAAATGTGGGCTTTTGTGGTTCTCCTAACCTATTGGGCTGACCCGATTTTGCATTACTTTGAATTTTGGCCCTTGGATCATTTGAATGGCTAGGATTAAATCTTTGGTTAGATATTTTTCTTGGCTTGACTTTTGTGCCATATATTCATGTGGTTTATCTTGTGAAAGACATCTTCTTCCTTTTGGTCTCTTAGTCCATTTTTACTCTCTATCTGGTCTTTGCTTCTTTATTGAAGCTGGCAGCTTCTCACTCAAGGGTGAAATAGAGTTGGGTTGGGTTGGTGTTTCTCGAGAGTTGAGCGATGTTCTAAGGCCTGTTCTTGGTTGATGTGGTAGACCTTTCGGTCGATGATCCAAGTCATGAGAGGAAGCATTCTGACCTGTTCTAGCACTCTCTCTGGACGGTGATTTGCAAAATTGGAGGGCTGTTCTTGAGCCTAAACATTTCGGCCATTATGAAGGGAAGTTCCTCTTGGTTTGCTCTCAGTTTTAACCTATAACAAATCTGATTTTCCATTATGTTATATAAACGCTAGCTTGCATGATTGATGTTTAATTTTATGTCTGTTGTTTCCCAACAAAACTGGTATTAGAGCTAGATTTTTTGATATAGGGTTTGACTGCATCCTTCATTTAATATGCTGATTAGGGTTCCACGTCTTTGGCATCTTGTTTTTTCATATTTCGACACTAATTTCTCGTGTTTTGTTTGTTGTGTATGTTGTTGAATGGACTGAGTGATTTGGTGAACTTTGGCTGGCTTGCTCGACAAAGGAATCGGTGGTATATTGTTACTATTTTTCAACAGTGGTTTGGTAAGATTATTCCAAACTCTCCGATATGTTAGGTTTGGTATTCTTACCAGTTTATGCATGATTGCTTGGTTGCCTATTTGTGAATTCTGTTGACTGAATTTTGTGATTGATTTGTAACCTGGAAAGCATACTTACTTGCATTATATATACATGTGTATTGCCTGAGCTTTTAATCACACTTGTACACACATAACATTGAGGTTTTGTGATTGGATTAGGTTTTTTTAACTCTGTGTTTTCGGCTTTATTTTGATTATCTGGAAAAGATTTTTTCAAAACCTTTTATGTTATGTCCTTGAGTATGGGCCACTCTTTTACAGAATCTGGAATGGGTTCGAGGGTCGAATTATCTCAATTCGATGAAAATGGGGACTACTCAATTTTGAAATAGAAAATGAGGACCATTTTGGTCCAGCAGAGAGTTGCTAAAGCTCTCGATGATCCTGATAAATTTTATGATAAGTTAAAAGCTTAACCTGATGAAATTGAAGAAATGAATGAAATTGCATATAGTTCTATAATTTTGTATCTATCTGATAATGTTGTTAGACAATTTGATCATGCTAAAGATGTTAGAACTTTGTGGATTGCTTTGGATGCCTTATTTTTGACTAAAACTTTGCCTAATAAGATATATTTGTTGGAGAAGTTTTTTGGTTTTAAAATGGACTCGGGGAAGGATGTTGAAGGGAATTTGAATGATTATAGTATAATTGTTAAGAGTATGGCTCACAATGATAAAAAATTCGATGATGGAGATTTAGCTGTCATACTGTTAAATTCATTGCTCGTATCTTATAAAGAAATCAAAAATGTCATAAAATATGGTAGGGACGTTCTTTCACAAACCATTGTGGTAGATGCATTGAAATCGAGAGAACTGGAACTAAAAAGAGAAAACAGAACTAATCTGAGAGAAGAAAGCTTATTTGTTAGATGAAGATCAGAAAAGAAAGAATTTAACTTCCAGAACAAAAAGAGAAGGGAAAAATCTAAAATGAGATCCAAATCGAAAGACATGAGTGGTAAAAAATGTTATAACTGTGGAAAGTTAGAACATTTCAAGAGAGGCTGTTTTGATTGGAAAAAGAAACAAAGAGACTTAAACAACAATGAACAAAATAATACTACTGTTGTTTCTGAATTCGATAGTTTACATATTCTAAATGTGTCTGAGGAAGAATTTGACAAAAATTGGATCATAGACACAGGGTGCACCTTTCACATGTTCCCTAAAAGATCTTGGTTCTATAACTACAGAGAGAAGAAAGTTTACATGGGGGATAATAATTCTCAGAATGTGGTTGTGATTGGTGACATAACCATCAGGATGTATGATGGGACTGTCAGACAACTTAGAAATGTAAGATATATCCCTAATTTGAAGAGGAATCTCATTTTCTTAGGTACTCTTGAAGATGAGGATTATACTTTCAAATTTGGAAATAAAATTCTAAAAATTATGATGGGGTCTCTGGAAGTTATGAAAGGGCCTAAGATGAATGGATTGTACTATCTACAGGGTAGAACTGAGACACCACCTGATCCTAGTCTTCTTACCGTTAGTAAAGACAAAACTGAACTTTGGCATAACAGAATGGGTCACATTAGGTTTAAATGGCTAAAGTCTTTAAGTAATTAGAAATCACTTGGAAAAGATGACATTGATGCTTTGGACTTCTGTGAAACTTGTGTTTTGGGTAAGTCACATAATGTGAGCTTTGAAGCTAGCTCTCATAGAACCAGCCGACCATTAGACTAAGTCCATGCTGATCTATAGGGTCTGGAGAAGCATTCTATGTTTGGTGGGAGTAAGTACTTTTTGTCCTTAGTGGATGATTACTCAAGAAAAGTTTGGATTTATCCTCTGAAGGCTAAGTCGAAAACTTTTGAAAAATTCAAAATTTGGCTTAAGTCTGTTGAGAATCAGATAGATAAGAAACTTAAAACATTAAGAACTGATAATGGGCTTGAATTCTGTAATTTCGAATTTGACAACTTTTGTAAACAAAAAGGGATAACAAGACACAGAACAGTCAAATACACACCTGAACAGAATGGGGTCGCTGAGAGAATGAACATGACCATAATGAATAAAGTTAAGTGCATGTTGATTAGCTCTGGCCTTGCCAAAGGTTTTTAGGCTGAAGCTGCTAGTATTGCAGCTTATCTGATTAATAGGTCTCCATCCAGCAGTATAAACTTTAAGACTCCATAGAAATTGTGGACAGGGGAGCGGGAGCCTCCAAATCTAAATTACTTAAGGGTGTTTGGATGTGATGCATATGCACATCAGTCTGAAAGGAAACTTGAGCCTAGAGCTGTCAAGTGTGTGATGTTAGGGTATCCCGAGGGTGTGAAGGGCTATAGGTTATGGGTTTTAGGGGTTCAAGGCGTTAAGATTATTAAGAGCAGGAATGTAGTCTTTAATGAATCTGAAATGCCATGTCTAAAACAGAAAACTGATGAAGCTAACAAACTTAAAACTGAGAGGAGTGTTTAGACTGAGGTGAAGCTGACTAAGCTTGATTCACCTACACCTAGGAATGATGATAATAACCCTACACATCATGAACCTGAAACTGAACGTAAAGATGTGATTGAATTTCAAGATAACAATGAACCAGTTAAAGTTGAACATTTTAATGATCAACCATCTAATCAAGATTATCAGCTTACTAGGGATAGGGCGAGAAGGAAAATCATGCCTAATCCGAGATATGAATCCCTAAACTTGACTTATTTTGCCTTAGTTTCAGGTGAAGCCCTAGAACAGATAGAACATGTCACTTATGAAGAAGCTGTTAATGGAAATTATTTTGAAAACTGGTTAAAAGCTACGCAGGAAGAAATAAAATCTTTGAGTGATAACAAAACCTAGAAACTTGTTAAGAAACCTACAGATCAGAAATTGGTTCTATATAGATGGATTTACAAGTTAAAAGAAGGTTTGAGTCCTAATGATCCCATGAGATTTAAGGCGATGTCAGTGGCTAAGGGTTATACTCAAAGAGAGGGTGTGGACTATAATGAGTTATTTTCACCCGTGGTTAACTACAAGACAATCATATTGATGTTGGATCTTGTGGTTCAATTCAATTGGAAACTTGAACAACTCGATGTAAAAACTATATTTTTACATGGAGAGTATGAAGAGGATATCTTCATGAGCCAACCACAAGGTTTTGTAGCTAAAGGCAAATCTGATTATGTGTGCAAGTTAGAGAAATCTTTGTACGGGCTGAAACATAGCCCAAGACAATGGTACAAGAGGTTTAATGCTTATGTGCTAAAGATAGGGTTTAAAAGAAGTGAATTTGATGGTTGCTTGTATTGTAATGACATGAAAAGTGGTTGTGAATCTACTTACTGCTTTATGTTGATGATATGCTTTTGGCTAGACCTAGCAAGTCTCAAATTAATGAACTGAAAGATCTTTTAAATTTTGAATTTGACATGAAGAATTTAGGAAATGCTAGAAAAATTCTAGGAATAGTTATAACAAGGGACGGGGCTAAACATATGTTAACTACTCCACAAGAAGCTTATTTAAACAAAGTTGTGACAAAATTTGGAATGAAAGACGGTAAACTTGTGAATGTGCCTCTTGCTAGTCACATGAATTTTTCACGAGATCTTTTGCCTAAATCTGAGTCTGAATTGAAAGAGATGGAAAATGTTCCTTATGCTAATACCATAGGTTCTGTCATGTTTTCTATGATTACTACTAAACCTGATCTTGCATTTTACATTAGTCTCCTAAGTAGATTTATGTCCAATCCTGGTAAGTCTCACTGGGCTGGTATGAAATGGCTATTGAGGTATTTAGTTGGGACTTTAAATCTGGGCTTTAGTGTATGAAAAAAGATCTGAGAAGTTGACTCTTAAAGACTATGTTGATGCTGACTTTGCTGGTAATAAAGACAGTAGGAAATCAACTACAGCATACTTCTTTACCCTAGGTGATATCTGCATAACATGAAAATCTTAGTTACAGCCTTTGGTTACTTTATCTAGTACTGAAGCCAAATATGTTGCCATAACTGAAGAGGTTAAGGAATGTATTTGGTTAAAGGGAATCTTAAAGGAATTGAACTTCATGCATGATACACTTATTATGTTTACTAATAGTCAAAGTGCATTATCACTTAGTAAGAACCCTGTTTATCATGAGAGATCTAAACATATTAAGCTGAAGTATCATTTCATTAGTGAGAAACTGTCTCAAGGTGAAGTCGAACTTGTTAATATTCATACTGATAGGAATCCTCTAATGTGGGAACAAAAATTCTGTCTGTAGGAAAATTTAAATTGTGTTTATCTTTCTTACATATTGACACTGATTAATTTTTCTCGCAGGTAGTGGGCGATGATGATGAACATTCCTTCCATGTGCAAATTCGCGATCGAGAGAATGTGTTATGAGAACCAAGGTGAAGAATGTGGGCTTTTGTGGTTCTCCTAACCTATTGGGCTAACCCGATTTTATGTTACTTTGAATTTTGGTCATTGGATCATTTGGATGGCTGGGATTAAATCTTTGGTTAGATATTTTTCTTGACTTGACTTTTGTGCCATATATTCACGTAGGTTATCTTGTGAAAGACATCTTCTTCCTTTTGGTCTCTTAGTCCATTTTTACTCTCTGTCTGGTCTTTGCTTCTTCATTGAAGCTGGTAGCTTCTCACTCAAGCGTGAAATAGAGTTGGGTTGGGTTGGGTTGGTGTTTCTTGAGAGTTGAGCGGTGTTCTAGGGCATGTTCTTGGTTGATGCGGTAGACCTTTCGGTCGATGATCCAAGCCATGAGAGGAAGCATTCTGACCAGTTCTAGCACTCTCTATGGACGATGATTTGAAAACTTGGAGGGCTGTTCTTGAGCCTACATTTCGGCCATTATGAAGGAAAGTTCCTCTTGGTTTGCTCTAAGTCTTGCTCTCGGTTTTAACCTATGTTATATAAATGCTAGCTTGCATGATTAATGTTTAGTTTTATGTCTATTATTTCCCAACAGTGAACTATAGAACTTTAAAAAGTGGATTTCATTATTCACATCAAAGACCAGCTAGAACGCCAAAATCCAAACTCATAAGCAAGCAGGGGCGGATCCAGCACCTGGCTAGCCCCCGCGGCAGCCCGGGCTGGATCAGCCAGAATTAAATTTTTTTTTTTTGTTAATAATAGGTATATGTTTTAATTATATAATTGTTCATTCACTATATTTTCAAACTTCTTATGTAGCTTAGTTGGTGAAAATGTGCCTCCATATCCTTTATGTATTGGGTTCGAATCCTAACTAATTTTTATGAGATATTTTTAGTTTTATACAATATTTGCCAAAATAGATTCATAAGGAGTGGATGTTTCGAACCTACGACCTCTATTTTGTATTTTGAACCTTGGACCCATTATGGCAACTATTGAACATTTGACAAGAAATTTCATAAAATAGTATATATTAAGTTTCTGTAATGCAATTGTAATTATAAAAATTCAAGCCCATGCTCTTCTTTTGAATTATTCAAAACTTGGTCATGATGTAATTTGGTGAGGTCGGCTAATTTTTATCACATAATTTTATCTTTTTATCTATTTAGTTTGAGCAAAATAATTGTTAGAGTTAAATTTTAGGTTTTGTTGATTTCCATTTTTATCAAAATATATATATTTCTCTTCTTTTTAACGACACATTCTCCAATAAAATAATACTACACACAAACTAATTTAATTTAATTTTATTTTATTTTTAACTACACATCATCCATCAAATTACTATTTCAAAATGTATTTTTTGCAAAAATGGGCATCGAAAGGACTTTTAATATTTTATTACGGCCAACGGAACGGTCAACGGCCACCCGTGCTGACCAAAAATCCTGGATTCGCCCCTGTAAGCAAGGATATGATGCGGAGGGGCTTCTACTACGTTGGCCCTACTATGTGTACTCGTTCATGCAAGTAGATGGGATAGTTAACGATCATCTCACAACATGCTTCAGATATAATGAATGTAGCATAAATCTCAAAACGAATTCAATGTCCCACCTAGAAAAGACAAAAGTTACAAGGGAGCAGCGACGTGCATGTGCTCTTTCAATGAGACACGACTTTGTGAATTGTAAGTGCAGGTTAGGTATGCAGTATTTGACTGGACTTCGACTCAACAAAATTTTAGCATTTTTTTCTTCACTAATATTGTCTAATACTATCCGTTCGGCCGTTCCTATCTACCAAAGATGTTATAATGAGTCTGTCTAGTAAGGTGGTATAGTTTTGAGCCGACTTCTGTATGCAATTTTAATCTAACTAGTGAAAATGTCGTTGTCTATATTGTTCTAGGATCCACCCTTTGTGTTGGTAGTGTGCAGGTATAGTAACTGAACATTCTGTAGTGTTACTGATTTATGTTTTCTTTGATCGACATTGTAAATTCTTTTAGGAATTGGCTTGGTGTATATGTGTATGACTAAAATTGAAGTAACTATGATATAAATTCTACATTTGTCATCTTTATCATAGAAATTATATATCTTGGTTATTTGGGATGGTCATCAAGACCTTTGATTTCAAAATTGGCAACAAAAAGTATTTGTACTAGAAACAAGGGCAAATATGAAGGTATCAAAAGACTTGTAATTAACATGTGAAGATGATGATTCTTGTTTAGAATGTAAACTGTTTCTACTTCCCAGTGGGAGCTTATGTGATAACCCACCTTTTCTTAGTCAAAGTCAATGGTTGAATTGTTTTGGTCAAGGTCAAATATGGAATTAATTGGAATAAGTTATTCTCTTGGGACTTATTTTACAATGGATAAATATTGAGGGTTTCATATAAAATTCATTTAAGTATTGGGACTCATTTTTAAAGTAGTGAAAGATAAGGATTTAAAATGGATTAAACTTAAGTTGAGGACTTGACTTGTAAAATGGCTATTAGTGGAAAACAAGTGGCATTTTTGAGTTCATTCTTGCATTTCCCATTTTCTCATTCCATTACCCACGCAGAGAAGAAACCGAGAGCATCCAGAGAAGAAAGAAACCGAGGTAAAGGGGAAATAAGAAGAAGAAAAGAAAGGAAAAAGAGGAGAGAGGAAAAAGGGTATGGTAAACTTGAACTACATTGTCATTTTCGTTATTTTCTTTAGAAATAGAGGAGTATTATGATAAATTTATAAGGTTTAAGTTGTGGTTAAATTTTCAGATTAATGAGATTTGAGATATATTGGAGTTCAAGATTATTAATTCTCTAGTTCCATTTGTATCAAGGTAAGGAATTTTATTTCTTGAGCAAACCCTAGGATTTTTAGTTGGATTCTTGAATGAAGGATATTGTTGAATGTGATGGTGATGTTGAAATATTTACTTGGAATTATGAAATTATGGAACAAGATGAAAATTTAATTGGTTGAATGGTAGTTATTAGTTGCCACTAGATTGAAGGAGATATTTGCATTTATGCTTAGAATGAAGGTTATATTGATGAAATGGTTATTAGTATATGGACTAGAAAGTGTAATTAGTTCTACTTGATTAAATGAATAATTTGGAAAAATTTATTCTAGTATGGAGAAAATTTAGTTGAAATGTTACATCATTAGATTTCAGAGGTTTCATTGATTTGATAGTGGTTGAGGTAATTGTATGGAATTTCAGAAGGTGACGAAGAAATTGGAAAGGTCTATCGATCGTCATAGATGGTAGCTTGTTCTATGTGAGTGGAAAAGTTTATTTTCAGAAATAAATATTTATTGAATTTATATTCTATCAAAAAGTTAATTATTTCATATACTTGATTTAATAGCATGATTTTCAAAAGCAAATGGATTTTATAATAAGTTCTTTTAAGCTAAATTTAATTCATTGAAATCAGTTCTCTAGCATGTTTTATTCATATTCTATTTCAGTATATTTATAGTTATTTTAAAAACCACCAGAAAGTACCCAGACAATTTTACATGCTCTATACTATTGTGAATGTATTTCCATATTGTATAACCAACTTATAGCTCTGCGCGCATATGACTCAGAATTACAAAATCTCAGAATTACAGAATAGAATAGCCTTGCCATGTATATCGGTATTAATCGATACATGAGTAAGAATATTTAGGGTACCTTTTGTTGGAAATGGTACCATAAGTGGGTCAACTTTGACCACAATTTTAAGTGGGACCCGATGTCCGATTTATTGAAATTAATATTCAATTAAATTCTACGTTCCGAGTAGATGAGTGTAGAATATTTAATTGTGAAAAACCATTTTAATATGAATGAGAAATTATGGTTGAAAGTTGGACAATAAATAAGAGGAATAAATGGGAAAGAATTGAAAAACTGTTCTAATCCCATATAGGTTACAAACACAACCTTGAACCACTTAATAAACTTCGAGTTTGAAAATGGGTTTGGGTCCCAAGGGGTACCAATAGTCTTTGAAAGGGGGGAGTTTTAGACAATGTCTAGACTAATCCAAGGCCATATGCGTGCCGCCGTCCGTCCGACCGCGCGGTCGGGTCGGGTCGGGTCGTGGGCCTAGGTCGGGCCCATGTCAATATTAATTTTTTGGGTAAAATTTATTTAAATTTTATCCGAATTTAATTAATTCCCTCCCTTTACAGTTTATTAACCGACCCATCAGTTTATTAAAACGGTGTGAAGTGGGCGTGAGTGGTGAGTTGAGAGTTGTATGGAAACTGCTCAACCGTCCACTCTCCTCTATGTAAATGATCCTCGGGCTTTCATTTCATACACAGAAAAATCACGAATCATTATGCATACATACTCATTTTCCTTCTGCATTACTCGACATAGAGCCTAGTTCTCGTTTCGATCATCCTATTCCGAATTCTGAATTCATTTCTGCATTCTGTTTATGTATTTTGTTGCTACTGTTTTAAAATTGCAAGTCATATTCTAGAAATTTTATTCACTGCGAAAATTAATTCCAACACCTTTTTGGTGTGATATTTCAGTATTTCTACAGCTTATTGGATGTATGATGATAGAATTCAGATTATTCAGTTTTCAGTAAATAGCTTTCAGCTTATAGCATTGAACAACAAAAAATTTAAGAGATTTTCATTTGTACTAGATTGATTATATTCGTTATGTTTTATAGTATATTATTTAGAATGGAGAATATAAAGGATTTTATGATGCAGTCATGTTTAAGTTTTAAAAAGTATTATCATATTTCAGATTTTCTCAAAGTTCCAAAAGATGGGGAAGTTTTAGAAAATATGCATAAATGGAAGAAAAATATTCTTATTTAGAAAATATCCACTCATTGAGTTAGAAGCTCATATGTTTTACCACATCTTTTTTATCAGATAGTAGCAAGTTGAGCAGCATCAGAGCCAACTGATCCACCGAGCTGAGCCACATTTTGTCTATATTTGTATGACTCGTTTTGTCATCTTGCATTGTACATATTTTTTTTTTGGATACATGCATGTGTGGTTAGAAGAGGTAAATTGTAATTCATGTATCCACATCACGGGGCTTACTGCATATTGAGTATTTTGAGACTTTTGTTTGTAAAATATTTGTAAAGGTTGACTCCCCAGTATTGTATTTTGAACAGTTTGAGTTTTGAGGGGTTGGTATACCCTATTCTAAATTATATATACTGGTTGAGAATGTTGAGTATTGTTTCAGGTGGTTTAGTCCATACTACAAGGAAAATTCTATCAAAATTTTTATAAAAGTGAATCACAGTTATAACAAGTCAAAGTTGCCTTGGTGATGAGTCCGGCACTTAGCTGGTATCTACATTCGGCCCATGACACGTGTCGGTCCATTAGGGTGACTTGGGACGGATCGTTTCAACTTAAGATCGTCAAATCCCACCTTATGAATCCTCTCTCCTTCCCATGGCTTCACCAACACATTCTCGAAACCGAATTGTCTTCTCCGGTGTTGCATCCTTGTAAGGAACGCGTTGAGCCACTCGTATCAAAAGATTGAATGTTGGAGACGTTGGAACCATTTTGGAATCAGATGTATAGGACTTGTCAAATTCAGTTATTAGTGGCGGGAGTAAAACTCTACCTGCAAGTAGGGCTTACCTGGCTGAAATCCCAAGGAATGGCTCCCCTTCAAAGATTAACATGGTTCATACTTCTCACCATTTCCCATTCTTCTTTCTTTTCCTCCCATATAATAAAAAATATTTTAAAAAGAATAAAAATTTAAGACCTTATTTAAATAAATAAAAATAATTATACATAAAATAATAAATTTAATATTCAGCATTATTAATATAATATAGTTTTAAAAAATAAAAAATATATTTAAATTTAATTATAAATTAGTCTATATAAAATTTTATAATTTAATTAAAAATAAATATTTTTCAGAAAAAAATGAATGAAAAAAAGGGTTATAAGAATATAATTTAATTTTTTCATAAACAATATAAATAAACAAAAAAAAAAATTGAATAAAAAAAGAGAAACTAATATAATCAATAGAAAAAAATAAATTTTAATTATAACTCTAATGTTCGTAGAAGAAAAAAGGAAAGAGAAATATTGAAAAAAAAAATACATATTAATTTTTTTTTTGTTTTATGTGAAATTCTCTCAAAATCTTGTGATTAATGAGAGACAAATTTTGAGATTTTATTGTAATACCTTTTTGTGTTTAAAAGTTAGTACTATAGAGACTTGAATATCCTAAAACTTATAGAGACTTCAAAAAAGATTTAATTGAATACACCGTAACTTTTAGAGACTTTTTAAAAGTTTATAAAAGTCTCAATTGAATACATCAATACTTTTAGAGACTTTTCAAAAGTTTACATTGAACCTCTAAACTTTTTAAATCCTAAAAAGTCATTAAAAGTTTCAATTGAATACACCCCCAAAAGTTCATGTTTTGGCTAAAAAAACCATATTTTTTATATTTATTAAAATCGATGAAATGTATGATCGAAAAATAGATAAAATATGATTGAAAATAGGGTTAATTTCACAAACGGTCACTAAATTTACCAAAAAATTACAAAACAGTCACTAAAGTTTAAAACTTGAAAAAACAGTTAATAAAGTTTCATGCGCTTCCACAAACGATCACTGAAATTTTAATTTATTTCACAAACGGTCACTGAAAGACCGTTATGACTTTAATTCGAATTTGAAGGACCAAAGCACGTGGACATAGAAGATTGACCACCTCAAGTACAAATTTCTTACAATAGTGTCACATTTGGAGTAAATTGGATGAAAATTGTAAAAGTGATATTTTAATTTTCGTTCCGCTTATAGACGTACAAGACCATAAATTTAGACATGAGATATTTTCCTATGTTTTGTGTGATCGTGCATATATTTTATAACTTTTAATACACTTTTATTTATTTTAGTTCACATGAAAATATGGTGTATTCTTGTTTAAAAGAAATTAGTACTTGAGGTGGTCAATCTTCTATGTCCACGTGTTTTGATCCTTTAAGTTTGAATTAAAATCATAATGATCATTCAGTGATCGTTTGTGAAAGCGCGTGAAACTTCAGCGATCGTTTCTGCAAGTTTTAAACTTCAATAATCGTTTTGTAATTTTTAGGTGAATTCGGTGACCGTTCGTGAAATTAACCCTTGAAAATAAATTTGAATAAAAATAAATTTTAGAAAATGAGATGAAACAGCTAGATAATTTTGACATGTTATCCCATTCGTTAATTTGCAATATGGATGTACACCACCCCACTCCCACCCCCACCCCAACAAGGATGAGTTAAATGTTTCATTAGCCATTGAACTTTGATACATGTCACGCCTTACTCCCTCACCTTTAAAACTTATTCCACTGGCCATTCAACTTTAAATTGTTTGACTCCGTTGGCCACCGAATGGAAATCGTGAATAACGTTGCTTATGTGGCTGACGGTACGGTGACGTGGCACGTCAAATTGTTAATCAAATGTCATGTCAACACTATGTGTGCAATGCCAAACCCTTTTAACATTTAATGCCAAACACAAACATGATTTTCCCCATTCACTATACTTCTCCGATTGCAATTGGAACAAAACCCTCCAAAACACAAAGTGAAACCCTAGGTGAATCAATGGCGATTTTTCATCACACAAGGAGGTCGACCCGTCCACCATCCCCATAACCGAACGAAGAAGACGGTACTCTAATGAGGTAATTGGGTAAGTTCTCGAACACAGATTTTTGTTTCACCATGTAATCAAGTGGATTCCATAATCTCCCACATGGCCATTGTTTCAGATTCTGGTTTATGTTGATGTACATAGCCAATGTTTCAAACCTTAATCTCCTACATAATCATATTCGTTACCTGTCTGGGCAAATTTTTTTATTGAATTAGTATATTTATTGCCCTATTTTTTCTTCGAATGAAACTGAAATAATGCAACTTTGTGTTTATTGGATTACATGCATTCGAAAATAGTTCAGAATGATAGAAAAGAACGAGGGCATTTGCCACAGTAGTATGAAGCCAGAACACTACTTGTCGGATTACCCATCAAAGCGACGATGCCCAGATTGTGGGTTGGGGTTCGTGAAATGTACAGAGGTGGAGAAGAAAACCAAAAAAAAAAAAAAAAAAAATAACATAAGACAGTTATTCTTATGTTGCAGTAGAGATTGTGGGTTTTTTTTTATTGGATTGATGGTTCATCATCGAGGAAAAAACCTTTGCACTTCGAAGGCGAGTGTAGTGGATAATCAAGAGCTGTTTGTTTGGGTATTATCGAAGCCTGATCCAAATGAAGAGCTGCCGTACATGTTAAAGACATTGGCTCAAATAAGTGAAGAAAGAACGTAGAGGTATCCCGAACATAACAATGTGCAGGGAAAATGAGTCTTCATAAGACCAGTTTGGTTTAATTTTTATGTGTAATCAGCACTAACTTTGGTTGGTTGAAATTATTTTTGGTGTGTTACCTGCGTAGTAATAGGATGATTAATGCTTATGATTGTATATTTTAAGATTTATACATGTGTTTGAATGCAATTACAATAGAGCTTAATGGGATATATAATATTTTTCCTCACTGATGGCTTCAGTTCATTTTTCTTCTTACTTTACTTAATTATTACCTTACAACCAAACAAGTGAAAACATTTTACTCCGTAATTTATAGTTTAATGTGGAAATCCTGATATTTTTAAGTGGAAATTACATATTTCCAGGCATTTGAAGATCCTAGTGCAAAAGTCAAGTGCAAAGATTTTTTAATCAAAAATCAGGTGACAATTTAATATTTTAATATTAATAATTATATTACAAATTCAATATTTTAATATTAATAATTATATCACAAATTCAACACCCATCAAAACACTCACTTCCCACCTAATTTCAAACCCTAAATCATTTTAATCCCCCCTCTCTCTCAATGAAGTCAGCGCCGGAGCCTGCACTCCTCTCTCTCTCTCTCTCTCAACGAAGTCGGTGCTGGTGCCTCGACTACGAGTTGTAGTCTCCACCGCTCTTGACTTCGATCTTCATTTGGGTTCTTCGATCTCCCAGTCGGCAACGTTTGCTCACTCGGGAGATGAATGTTTTTTGCAGTCCATCAACACAATGTCGTGAAGTTGATGCGAACGCAGCTTCGCGATGTTGCTGTCCTTCGACGCCGACAGTGTGGGGGTGGGGGGTTTTTTTTCTTTATCTTTCCGATCTGAGGAGGTTGTGGTGAATCGTTGATGTGGGCGGTGGTATCGTGCAGTTTGGTAGCGGTGGCGGTGGCGATTTGGAGATTGCTTGGTAGAGATAGTGGATTTTAGCAAGTTGCGGGTGATTGGAGATGGTGGTGGTGGGTATTTATTGGAGCAGGATACAACGTCGATGTGTGTGGTGGTAGAGCTACTGGCAGTGATGGTGAGGTGCTGGTGGTGGCAGGCGATGGTGCATGTGGCTACGATTTTTGTTGTGGTGGCAGTGGTTGTGATGGTGATGTGGCGGGGCGACGACATTGGTGGTTTTTAGGTGGTGTGGTGCAGGTGGCGGTGGTAATAGTTGGGGTTGTGTCATGGCAGGGGTTGCAGAGGTGGTTTTTTGTAGGTGGTACGGTGCTGGCGGCGATGGTTGTGGTCGTTTTTGTTGTTGTTGGCAGTGGCAGTGGCAATAGGACGAAGTGTTTGTGACCAACTATTTGTTCGATCTGTGATCTGTGACCAAGTATTGGTAGGGTGCTGGGATTGGGGGACGGGTATTTGGGTGTCTGTGACCAACTATACGGTTCTCTGTGACCAACTATTAAACCATGACCTTAAAATTCGATAAACTGTGACAAATTAATTTGGAAATACGTGACTTTTGTTATCTATAATTTTTTTAACTTGTGACCAATTCAAAACATGTGACCTATAGTTTTGTTTATTAGTGACCATTAAAGTCAATTGTGATTCATAAATGTGATCTGTGACCAACAAACATATGATCTGTGACCAACAAATTTGGAAATATGTGACATTTGTTAATTTTTTTTAATTTGTGACCAAATTAAAAATCTATGACCGACAAATTTTAAAAATCTGTGACCTATACTCGTCGGAATCGGGCTGGTCGTTGGAATTAAGTGGCGCCACAACGATCGTCGGAAAGTCACCGGCCGCCGGAGCAATGGAAGTAGGGTAGGGTAGGGTAGGGTGGGGTGGGGTGGGGTGAGTTTATTATATTATATTACAATTTAATATTTAATTTAACGTAATTGTAAAATATAATTAATTAATTAATAAAAAATCTGATTTTTGCAATTCTAAAATTTAGGACCTAATTTTTTATTTTGGAATAGATAAAACATGAGTTATGAATTTTTCCCTATTTTTAATTCAATATTGGCAGGTATTTTGAACTTTTTCATGTATTCCATGTTCATGACAACATATAAAATGGTTAAAAGCACCTCAAAGTATTCTATACAATTCTTGAAAAAAAATTGAACCTACTATCCCCTGTTATATTAAAGCCCACGAAAATGTCTAAGATACAACTAAGAGTTGAAAATGCAGCCACTAAATATTACACAGGGGTCAAAGAATGAACAAGAGTTCAAACATTTTTTCCTTACAACTCGTCCTGCATTAAGATTCGGGCTAAGGAATTTACTTTTATCACGTAAATTTCTTGTCCCGAATCCACAAAAAATTTCAACTGCGTTCCAAAACATTTAGATATTTGGTTGACACAAAATACAGTTAGTACGATGTACTAACAAATATATACATAACAACCACATTCCATTCATCAGTAGAGGCGGCCCTGAGGGCACGCAAGTTGAGCGACCGCACATAGCCTCAAAAATTGTAGGGGCACCAAAAATAAATTTGTTATAGTTGTATATTTATTATAATTAAATATTTAAAATATATGTTAATTTTAAAATATAAAAATTTTATTATTATGCATAAGATATTAAAATTAAGAATATTGTGACTAACTAATTATAATTTTATTGAATATAATATTTTTAGATAGTATTCCTACCTTAAATATAATATTCTTAAATATAATAGTATTTTTAATATAATATTCTTAACTAATGTGAGGAAAAGGAGAAAATGGATCCAGCCGGCTACAAAAAGGAAAAATGGAGCAAAGACCAGTGAAGAAGGAAACGAACCATCTTTTTGGAGAAAAGCGTCTTTAGATCTGGGAATTCTCTATTTTCCTTACGCGGTGATTGATAATTCATTTTTTGTTTTAATTAAACCCTCATTGAAAATCTGAATTACCCATTATTTTTCTTTATTATCCCTTGTGATTTCATTGATTTGAATTCGCTTTGCAAGACCTTGTTAAAATTTGAATTCACTTTGTTTGAACGTGAGGACCGAGGATTGAGGAAGCGCAACATAATTTTCCTCCGAAGAAGTTGAACACTTACAAGTGAGTTTTTGTTTCCTCGACATATTTTCCTTAAATTTGCTAATGAAATTAATTCATTGAATGATTACTACCCTTTGACTCTCTTTTCGTTTGATTGGTGATACACATGTTTTTGAAGAATCAAGATTGCTTTAATTGCTCAAAAGATTTTGCCAATTTAATATTTAATCAGGTGCTATTTTCTACTTTTTTTTATCTCCTTTGAACATTATATGCTTTCAGCTTTTATAGTTTTTACTGTTGTCATCACTCATCAAATTGAAGCTTAAAATGTATCCATGAAAACAACAATCTGGATTTGAAAAGCGAACCAAAAAGAGAAAAATTGAAGAGTTGATAGAGTCTAAAAAATGTGCTATTGACGGATTTATTGTTAAAAAAACTAAAAAAAAGTGGACCAAGTACTTGAAACTGATAAAAATGAAGATGTTGAGGAATAAAGTCAAAATGAACATGATATGCTTGACAATGTTGATAAAAATGAAAATATTGAGGAATTGAGACAAAATGAAAATGATATGCCTGATAACGTTGATGATGACAAAAATGATAACGTTGATGATGAATTTCCTAAGGAAAACGATATTAGTGAAGATGTTGATGATGAATCTCTTAAAGAAAATGATACTAATGAGGATGTAGATGGTTTAATTCATAATAGGTCCATTCCCTTCAACATCTATGATCCAAGAACTTGGGATAATCTTGATAGAAAATCTAGAGATTTGCTAGTGATAAATAGTCCTACAAGAGACATGTCACTAGAAAAGGGTCCTAACTCCTAAAGTTAATTTGTCTAGATGTTTCTCGTCAAGCCATTATACTCGTTATTTATCAAATGGTGAGAAACGTGATAGGCCATATGGATGTCATAGTTTGAATTTAGCACTGTGTCATATGGCAAACTCTTGTGTTTAAGCTCTTAAAGCAATTAGATTCCAAGTTCCTGAATTAAGAGAAGCTTTACTTGAAGTCCCTGAAAATGAAAATGACAATGATGTAAGGTGTCGGGACAATGCTTTGGCAACCCTTTATGTCAGAAATTTTGAGTTTTTAGTAGCTATGATCATATGGTATGAGATATTGTATGCTACTAACTTGATTAGTAAACGCTTGCAATCTAATGATATGCTTATTGATGTAGCTATTGAGGAAGTGAAAGGCTGATTGCTTTTTTCAAAAAATATAGGGAAATTGGGTTCAATGATGCGATAAAAATTGCTAAAGAAATTGCCATTGAAATGAAAATTAACCCTTCATTTCAAGTGAAACGTGTAATTCGTAGGAGGAAACATTTTGATGAAAATGCTACTGTAGATGATGAACAAATTATTTCCTTTATATAGTAGATCAAGCAATTGAATCACTTGAACGAAGGTTTAATCAATTCAATTCATATGAAAAAAAGATAATTTGAATTTCTATTTTCTTCTGACGAGTTAAACTCATTGGATGATGCTAATTTGAAAACATGTTGTGATCATCTTGATATTGTTCTACGACATGTAAATTTTCACGATCTATTTATTTCAATTTTGCGAAATATTTTACCAAAAGAAATAAAGACGTCTTTGGATATATTGACTTATTTGAAAAGATTGGATTGTTTTCCGAATACGTGTATTGCTTATAGAATATTATTGACAATTCATATTACTGTTGCATTTATTGAAAGAAGTTTTTCAAAATTGAAATTATTAAAATCTTATTTGTTATCAACCATGTTACAAGAACGATTGAATGTATTAGCTTCGATATCTATTGAGCAAGATTTCTAGAAAAATATTGAGTACGAAAGTTTAATTACTGAGTTTGCTCCTAAAAATGCGAGAAAAAGTATTTTTACATGATTTGTTGCATTTCAAACTTTACACGTGTTTTTTTTTTTTTTTTTTTTTTGTTATTTCAAGAATTGCACGAAGAGACTAGTGGCTTGAATGATTTTTTGATGATGACATATGAATTTTGATGAAGTTCGAGAGATGCTTTTGAGTTTTATTTATATTTTTCTTATTCATGATATGTAAAAAAAACAGATATTTAAATATCATATTTTTGTGATGAAATAATATTATTGAATTTTTTTTTAATATATGTTTTAATTCCTTGAAAGGGGGGCACTATTTTAAAATTTCGCATAGAGCACCAAAAATTTTAGGGCCGGCTCTGTTCATCAGCTTTCCAGTTGATTGTCATCACGTCTCAATGTAGCGCTGGCCTTGTTTGCAGCTCTTCTTGTGTGTATCCTTGTTGCTTTAAGCTTCAATCCTTCAACTTTATCCATATGTCACACGATCTGTCGTACAGTCGTTCATTCACATATGTGTTGCATTGCATTTCAATCGGTTGTAACTCACCTTCAAACCAATCCTGCTCAAAGTAAGAGTAGTCAGACATTGGTATATTATTTTTTCCAAAATGAGTAATTTGATTAGATTTACTTACATTCGACGGGGTATCGCTTATTATGCCCACATAGTCCACATGTTGAGCAAGTCATCGTCAACGGTCCCTTTTTCTCATGTATGTTATGTCATGCGACTATACTATCATTTCTTCATCTGCATTGTTCCTTCTATTTGTTTGACTCTTTCTTTTTCGCGGGACAACTAGGGGTGGGCAAAAACCCGTCCAACCCGTCCAACCCAACCCGACCGGGTTGGGTCGGTTTTTTCCTTTTTTTCTTGGGTTGGATTGGGTCGGGTTGGGTTGGGTTGTGGGTTAACCCATCCAACCCGACAAAAACCACCCAACCCGACCCACTAATTAAAAAACTAAAAAAATTTGCCAAATTAAAATAGAATAAAGGTGAGAGACCCGGTAAAAAAAAAGTGAGAGACAAAAAAATACTAACATATCTTCCATCATCTCTCTCATGCGGCGGACGTTGTCTCACCAAATCATCAACATTAGTTGTGATTTTGGATGAGATCTATCTTCCATACATCTCTCTTTAACTTAATATATTAATGTTGCTTTAAATTTAGTACTTTGGTGGCTTTAATGTTTGTTCATAGGTCGTCCCAACTCCCAACCTAACCTAACCCGACCAACCCAACCCAACCCGACAGACATTTGGTTGGGTTGGGTTGGGTTGGGTTTTAATCTTTACATGGGTTGGGTTGAGTTGAATTTATGTCAAACCGACCATGTTGGGTTGGGTATGGGTTGGGAGAAAAATCGACCCAACCCAACCCACGCCCACCCCTAGGGACAACCCATGACGGAGGAATGATAGCACCCATGTCCACCTCCGGCCACAAGTTTGCATACTCCCTGAACTCGTCTATCACAACATTAAACCATAACCAATTAGAAAATTCTACTTTCACAGCTACGGCAAGATTATTATCAACACAGCAATTGGGACAAATTACATAATCCTTATCCAACTCCACAACGAAGTTTGCCTAATTTCTGAACATTCACTAAATGACATATTTCACATTCTAGACAAAATTGTACTAGACACCACAAGAAAATTGTCAATTTAAACATAAAAATTACATATTGGGAATCTGTGCGCACCCTAAAACTCAGAAATTGAATGCAACAACCTTTTGGTAATATTGTCATATGGATGGATAGTTACAGCTCAGGTGAAAATCGTAGTACAATGAATTTATGAAGATGCAAAACTATGAAGAATGAATGGATGAAGGTGCTGAAACCATGTTTACAACAAATTTTGTCTAATTTCTGACCCCTAGACGGAAGACGACACGCGTGAAAGTAGTAGAAGAATTTTTTGTCGACTTACCTTCAAGAGGTCCCTCCATGTACACACCTCACTCGAGTACTGTCTTCTTCCTTCGATTATGGCGATGGTGAGCGGGTTGACCTCCTTGTGTGATGAAAAATGGCTAGGGTTTCACCTTGTGTTTTGGGGGTTTGGTTCCAATTGCATCCAGAGAAGTGTAATGAATGGAGAAAATCGTGTTTGTCTTTGGCATTAAATGTTAAAAGGGTTTGGCATTGCACACACGGCGTTGATGTGACATCTGATTGACAATTTGACGTGTCATGTCACCATACCATCCGCCACATAGGCAACGTTATTCACGGATTCCATTCGATGGCCAACGGAGTCGAACAATTTAAAATTGAATGGCCAGTGGAATAAGTTTTAAAGGTGAGTGAGTAAGACGTGACATGTATCAAAGTTCAGTGGCTAATGAAACATTTAACTCAACAAGGATCCAACTCTCCTCTGCAAGTGCAATTTTTGTAGGTGCTTCTCATCCAAAACCCTCTGAATTGTCCCTGTTATTTTCTTTTTCAGATTCGAACCTTTAAAAGTTACTGAACTAATCTTTTCGGGACAGTTACTTTGATCTTTAGATCTGTTTCCTTTCACCCTTTGTAGCCCAGAGATCAAGAAGATGAGATCTATGAATCTTGTGGATTCATGTGTTCAAACTTGCTCAATTTTCAACCGTCCATTCTCATATAAATCCTTCAATTTCATTGGCTTTATCTACAATCCTGTAATCAAGAATCCCAAATTCGAACAAAATTCGCTCAAACACAGGAGGTCCATTTCCTCATTCACCGTGTCAGCCATCATCACCAAAGAAGAAGAAACAATTGAGACCCAGAAGGAACAACCCACCTTCAATTTCAAGGAATATATGATTGAAAAGGCCAATTATGTGAACAAGGCATTGGATGAAGCTGTTTCAGTAAAGAACCCACCAAAGATCCACGAAGCAATGCGGTATTCTTTGTTGGCAGGTGGCAAGAGGGTGCGCCCGATGTTATGTATCGCCGCCTGTGAGCTGGTAGGAGGCCACAAGTCCACCGCCATACCTGCTGCCTGCGCGGTGGAAATGATCCATACTATGTCACTTATTCACGATGATTTGCCCTCTATGGATAACGATGATCTTCGCCGTGGAAAGCCTACTAACCATAAAGTATTCGGCGAGGACGTGGCAGTTCTTGCCGGCGATTCCTTATTGGCTTTCGCCTTCGAATTTATTGTCACTGCCGCCAATAGGGTCCCCCCGAATCGGGTTCTGGCGGCCGTGGGAGAGTTGGCCAAGGCCATTGGCACAGAAGGATTGGTGGCAGGGCAAGTTGTAGATTTAAGCTGTACTGGTAACAATACAAATATGGGATTGCCTCAATTAGAATTCATTCACATTCACAAAACAGCTGCTTTATTAGAGGCATCAGTTGTTTTGGGGGCAATTCTTGGGGGTGGAACTGATGAACAAGTCGAAAAATTAAGAAAATTTGCAAGGAAAATTGGGTTGTTGTTCCAAGTTGTCGATGATATATTGGATGTGACGAAATCCTCAGAAGAATTGGGAAAAACTGCAGGAAAAGATTTGGTGACGGATAAGGCAACGTATCCCAAATTGTTGGGATTGGATCAGGCTAGGGAATTTGCAGAGAACTTGAATGAGGATGCTAAAGAACTATTAGCTGACTTTGATCCGGACAAGGCGGCTCCATTGATTGCTTTGGCTGATTACATTGCTCATAGGCAGAACTAGAACGATGCTGCAAATTCTTGAACTGGAATTTTACAATATTCAACTTTCGTGTTTGTTTGTTGTCACAATATCCTAAATCTGAGTTAACTGAGAATACAGTTTAGTGTTTTGTTACAATTCTTGGATTTTAGGGATTTGCTTCTGTATAAAGAGGAATATCATTGCAATTTTTAGGACAATGAGCAACAGCACTGCACTTTCTGTGCAATTCTTCACCTGGGGTTTTAAGATTTTTTATTTTTTATGTTTGCTAGTTGTAACAATTAACTGAATTCAAGTTCACCTAGAATTCGTTTTTGGTCGTATAAAATGGAATAGCATTGCATTTTCTCTTCATATATATATTTTTTTTGCAATTTCTGTGTTCATATGCAATTCTTCAAATGGGGTTTTGAAATTTTCACTTTTCATATTTGTTTGTTGTATCAATTTTCTGAAATTCAAGTTAAATGAGAATAAAAGGTTTTTAGTTCGTCATTTTTGGTTTGATGGTTCTTCCATTTTTATATGCTGGAACATGGTTGTCATGAAACCCCCATAAAAAGGAACAGAGGGAAAAAAAAAAAAAAAAATTAAAAACGCCGTTGCCGGGGATCGAACCCGGGTCACCCGCGTGACAGGCGGGAATACTCACCACTATACTACAACGACTTGTTGTATTAGCTGAGTGATATGAATATTTAACATTACTTCTAAGTTGCTGCTCACGATTCTTTAAAAGTTCATTTTCAATCCCATATTATTTCAAAAAAAAAAAAAAAATATATATATATATATATAATAAATAATAATAATAATAAATTTAACACATAAATTTTTAAAATTTTTTAATTATACATTTTTCATAAGGGAAAAATTCATATATAAGGTGTATTCTTTACCTCAATTCAAAAATAAGGTAAAATAGTTTGAAAATTCAAAAATCAGGTATGTATTTAATTAATTAAAAATATTTATTAAATAAAGTCACATTTTATGATTAATGGTCACAGATTCATAATTATAAATTACAGATTTATTATTGGTCACATATCATCAAATTTTGGTCACAGATTCATAATTATAAGTTACAGATTTATTTACTGGTCACATATCGTCTGATTTTTTTTAATCACAGATTATTTCGAGATCACAAATTTTTAAATTAGTTGGTCACAGATTATTTTTGAGTCACATTTGTTGGTCACAGATTATTTTTCAGTCACATATTATCAAAATTTTTAGGTCACAAATTAAATATTTGGTCACAGATAACCAAATATTTGGTCACACACCACCAACGCCCCCGCCACAAAATCGCCACCGCCTCATGACCACCACCCAAACCACCATATAGATTCATCAACGCAAACCACAGCACACCATTCAATAACCAAAAAAAAAAAAAAAGACGGCGAACCAACCACCAGCAGATCCGTCGCTGCCACCTCCACAACACACCCCCAAAGCACCACCACCGCACCACTCGAGAACAAAAAAAAAATTAAAAAAAATAAAAAAAATACTGCAAGCAGCAGCAGCAGCCGCAGCCGCTGCTGTCGGCGGCAGCTTGCTGTTAGCTGCTGCCGACGGAGCAGCTGCTTGCTGTTAGCTGCTGCTGTCGGCAGCAGCCGCTGCTGGCGGCAGTGACTTGCTGCTGCCGGCGGCAGTGGCTGCTCCATTGCTGCCGGTTGCTAGACCCGGGGGGAAGAGAGGGGGAGGAGGGGAAAATGAGTGACTGCTGCCGGCTGCTAGACTCGGGGAGGGGAGGGGGAGAGAGAGGGAGGAGGGGGAAGTGAGTGAAAAAAATTAGGGTTGGGCTTTTTATATTTTACCTGAGTTTTGAAAAATAAAGTTTGGTCCCTGATTTTTGAATTCTAAACTTTAAATCCCTGATTTTTTGTAATTTCCCTTTTCATAAAATCACTGTAGGAAATATAATTGTTATAACAAGATTGAGGTGGCCCATGAAGCTCCCAACTCCACCAGTCAAATTGGACACACATTTTAATAAAGTACGGACAATAATTTCATTTTTGACTTGAATTACAATAAAAACCCTTGTAATGCAATATGTCACAAGGGCGACGACAACGTAAGTGTAACCCAATTTATTACAAATTATACTGACGACACGTATAGAAGCCGACAATAGAATGTTCGTAACACAATGTGTTTGACACCCATTTTTTTTTAAGAATGAGTTTTTGAACAGTGATTGATGTAAAAAATGTGTTGTTAAAAAGTAAGAAAAATTTTTGGGTTTATGTGTAATATTATTTTATTTGGAGAATGTGTGGTTAGAAATGAGTACTGTAGAAGAATGAGAATGAGATAAAAAAATGGGTGTCAAACGGGGCTTAAATTTACTTTAACGAGAACATACTATCTTTTTAAAATTTTTATCTTTGTTTTTTAATGAATTGGCCAAATCCTCATTTCTATTTGACACTAACAACATAGTAATCATGTCAATTTTCGATTTTATTTAATCAACGCGTCTATCTACTCGAGTCAATTGGTTCGATCACACCTTGCAAAATAAAAATTTATTGTATGTGCACCAAATATTATGTTGGGTCATTCAAAATGATCTGAAAGCTCATATTGCTCTCGTGATTGATCGACGGCCAATGCTACTCAGTTATGGCGGGGAACATATTATTCATTTAATTATTATAATTATTAAGGTTATATCTTATAGAATTATAGAGAGAGATAATTAGATACAGATATGTAACAAAAACAATATAGATACAGAGAAAATTGTATGTATAAAATGGGACAAAGACATGTGGGTCAGTGGGTCCAACACCGACGGCAGATAGAGAGCAGTAGGCCCCACTCCATTAATTTTCTGTAACCTCCCCTCTCCGTCTTTGAATTTACCAAAACACCCTTTTCATTTTTTATTTCCATTTCAATTTTAGCCCCTGTTTGAAACTCATTTTGAGAATAATAGAAATTTTGAAATAGTGATTGATGTAAGAATCTGAGGTGGAAAAATGATGAATTTTTTTTGATTTGTGTGTAATATTATTTTATTTGAAGAATGTGTGGTTGAAATGAAGAATGAAAATGAGAAAGAGAAAGAGAAATTAATGGGTGTCAAACGGGGGTCAATATTTTTTCAATTTTTGTTAGAACATGTTTGAGTCTCATTTCATTGTAAAAATACATTTTGAAATAATAGATTAATAACAAATATGTGGTTAAAAAATAATTTTTTTTTTTTGAATTTGAGTATAATATAATATATTTTTATTAAAGAATGTGTGGTCGAAAAGAAGATAAATAAAAATATATTTTGAAAATAATGAAGATCAAATGAGCTTAATTCGCCGAGAACTATAAATATTATTTTAAGAATATTTTGAAAAGGAAAAGAGCTTTTTAGAGGTGAAAGAAAATCTATGCTTTGTTGTTACTCTACTATATTTAAATTTTTAGATAGTCGGAAAAGAAAAGAAAATCGACTGAAAAATGTTAATCCTTGTTTGATCTTCATTTTTTACAAATTAATTTTTAAATATACGTTTCATGGATTCACGACTTTTATCAATTTTTTAACTATATATGTTATCAACTTTGATCAAAATTTAATAAAGAATCTAATTTAAAATGATTAGAAAGATCGGCAAGATTTTAACTTTTAACTTAATTTATATTTTCATTTAAAGGTACATATTTCAACTCATGTTTAACATTTTTTACATTTTTAAAATTGAATATATTTATGATATTAACCAAGTTCGTGACAAAAGTTGTGTCATCGTTTATAATAATTCATACCAGTTAATTGATATTAGACAATTAGAGTAATGAAATTATTCATTATAAGCAAAATATTTCAAAATTTTCACAGCGTACAAAAATATAACAAAGAAAACACGTCGAGAATCCCATTACATCAAACAACAATTTTGATAGAGATATATCCTATAACTATTGAGGAAAATACCTACGAGGATAAACTTATTCTCAATTAAGTAATTAACATAAAAATGTGTGTAATTATTTACAAATTGGGGTGTAAAACCAAAATTAATTTTACCTGAGGAAATAAATTATTATCATCAAAACAGGTTCCGGGGCAATTTAGTCATTTGACAAGTAGTCAAATAGTCAACACTACAAAACTCACCCTACTAGTTGTATTGCACGACGAGCTGTTCCAGTACGTGGCAGCTTATAATTTGTTCATTTCATGTCTTTGGGATCCATAGACAAACAATAATAAAGTTTCTAGTAGTTAGTACAAAACACATCATTCTTTTCCTCTCTCTACAATCTGTGTTTTCTCTGTCTAAAAAACCCAAATTTAATCTCCAATTTCCAACACCCTTTAACCCGAATACTTCATTTTTATACTCACCAATGCAGGATCCTCTGATCGGGCCTAAATTTAAAGCCTGAGGTAGCAAATTTGGTTGTTTTTGTGGGTTTTTTTTTTTTTGGAAATGCTGGAAGCTGCAGTGGAGAGTACTGTACACAATGGAGGATTTTCTTCACTCTCTTCACAGTTTCAGAGCTGTGGTGAGAGCAGTGAGGAGGAGCTTTCTGTGCTGCCACGCCATACTAAGGTGGTGGTGACTGGAAATAACCGCACCAAGTCTGTGTTAGTGGGGCTTCAAGGTGTGGTGAAGAAAGCTGTTGGGCTTGGTGGATGGCATTGGCTGGTAAATTCTTGCAAAAGTTTTTAGTCTTTTTTGGATAAATGAATTTGAAGTTGGGGTTTGTAATGTGGGTTTCTTTATTTGAAGAAATGTGAGATAATATAGTAAATTTATGTTTTATTTTATTTTTGTAAACATTTGAGTAATTTTTGTGTTTTTTGAATTTTTTATGGTAATAAATTCCGGTTTTGTGCGTGAATTTGAGATCGGATTTTGTCAAAAAATTTGTACTTTTGAAATACTAGATTACTTTTCATTCAAAATTATGAAGCTACAGATACTTTTTTAGAGTGAATTTTGTTCAGAATTTTATCTTCTGATTGCTGCTAGTGTTCTAAATTTGGGTATTTCTTAATGGAGTTTGCTGCATGTGGGTTTTTGTGAATGGATCTGCTGTTATCATAGATCTTTTTGAAGACTTTTTTTTTTAATATATAATTGGAAATTAGGGTTTCTTTCATTACAGCTTCATTCATATTGACTTCTTTCATTCATAATTTAATATTTAATTCCAAAAAAAAAATGGGGTTTCTATGTTTGCTTGGTTGAATTTTAAAATTATTTTAGGGGTTGGTGGTGGCGTGATTGATTGGTGTTTCATTATTTATAACTAGGAGTTGGAATTAAAGATAGTTGATGTTCATTTATTTACAATTCTTTCCTATATAACTTCGACCTCATCACAGACTGCCATTATGAAATTTTCTAGGTTATAATTGGACTCAACTGGTTAATTTTTCTATGAAGTTCATCTGAGTTTGATTTTAAGTTAGCAAAATGAGTTGCTTATTATTGCCTTCGGCATAAATTTTTTCTTCCTTGTAATGCTTATTTATAATTTTATAACTCGCATTGAAATTGTTGGTACCGAGAAGTAGAATATTGAATAGGGTATACTCATCTGTAGGTACCTACAAAGACAAAATATACAAGAATATGCAAGGGGTTAATGAATTTATTCTATTATTTGATTGTAAAATTTGGTTTCTATAAAATGCAGGTTCTTACCAACGGCATAGAGGTAAAACTACAAAGGAACGCATTAAGTGTAATTGAAGCTCCTACTGGGAATGAGGAGGATGATGACATTGAATTTGAAAATGTGCAGTGGAATTGCTCAGATATGGGTGAGTTCGAAGTTTTCCCTCTTGCTCGACAAGTAAAAGTAATAATTTTTATTCTAAAAGATGAGCACATGTACAATTGTTTGAAATAGGAGAACAAATTTTGACATGTATTATTTTCTCTGTTTCCTGAATCTATATATATTTAGAACGCACCCCCCCCCCCCCCCCCCCCCCACTTGAATTTTGTTGTGAAACAACAGACAGAGTTTAGCAGTGTCCTTGACATGTGGCCATGGCCTAGTAATTGCTAGGATTAAGCTCTAGTCCCAATCTTGAGAGCAATAATAAACAAAACGAGAAACAGAAAAGCGCACTCAAAACACAAAGATTTATTGTTGTTCATTCTCAATGTGAATCTATGTCTACTTGTTGCTGCTGATTTTTACATTAATGAAGGAGTGTACCGTGCTTTCTTTTTTCACACTTCTCTTCTCTCATACAGAAAAGATGACCCCTCATATTTCTATTAAGTAGGAAACTAGTGAAACTTCAACAGAAATGCCATCCTGTGCCTTATTCTTCAATAGCTTTAGTGAAAGATAAATGAGAATTTTCTTACTTTTCTTATGGATTCTAGTTATTTCAATTCTATTTATGGTGGAAAGGTTTTTGAGGTTGTTACATAGGATTCTTTATATTTGTATTTCTTTTATTCCAGCAAGCTCTGCTGTTGCATTACTTTATTCTTGTTCCTTTGGCCCACCAGAAAATGTAATTTGTGCTGTGTATTCTGTTTTTCTAGCATCCGATGAAACTCAAAAGTCTCATAGATCAAGGCATCGAATGCACAGGCCGAATGGGTCCTCTCACAAGACTCTTAGACGCTCTCTCTCCAGTGACTCGCATTCTGTTTCTACTCCAAGGGGGTCCATGGTGAGTAAAGCTTTAAACTTTTAGTTTTTTAGCATTATCATTGTTGTTTTTCCTTGAAAAAGAAAAAAATAATAATCAATGTTATGACAACGCCTACAAATTTACTTTAAAACACTCCTGTGCAGAAAATTGACCTTGGCAAACTTGAGATAGCTGCATTGTGGAGATATTTGCAGCACTTTAACCTTGTAAGTGGGTTTTTATGACATGGAAATTTATTTATGTTTTTATGTTGGGTTGAATACACAGGTGGTCAATGAGAACTTTCAGTAAAATTTCATGTTGGTTGCTAAACTTCATTTTGTTCTAAGTATGTCTTAAAACTAAAATTTTGTTACAATTTGGCCACTCCGTCCAAAGTCCATTAGTTTAACTTATGCTGAAATTGTTACAATGTTCAAGTTCAACAACCAACTTGGTACAAATTAAATTTAGTGACTAACAGAAAATTTCGCTAAAAGATCAAGGTCCACTGGTGGTTTTAACCCTTTTTAGGTTTGATCAAAGCAACTTTAGTTCCAGCGCTTAATGCTCTGAAATTTTCCTCAGGTGGATGCCATTCCTAACCCGTCCAAGGAGCAACTCATAGATGTTGTTCAGAGGCATTTCCTATCTCAGGTATTTGCTGACCTGCTTCCTTTTTTTCCTTTTTTGGCTTTTCTATCTGACACTGAAACCATATGGAATATTATATGTCGCTGATTAAGAACCAGATGATTATTGAGATGTACCATTATATGATGTATATTTATAATTGCAGTCTTATTATTGATTGAAAGCATTGTCTTCTGTTTATGTAGCAATTGGATGAGTTGCAAGTCATTGCTGGGTTTGTGCAGTCTGCGAAGAGACTGAAAACTGTTTGCAAATGACATTCAGCAGATTATGAGAAGTTGCTGCATATTGGATCCTGACTCTAACAAACTGTGATTTCTGGTTGCCACTTTCCGCTCCAGTCGTATATGTAATATATGAACTCCGGTGTTTATCCTTTTAGTTCTATAGGCCAGTGTCCAAGTCTATGGAGGTTCTTGCTTCTTGGTAGCTGTAATTATATAGTAATATGCGAACCAGTTGACTCTATGAAGGCCTTCTTGGCCGAGCTTTGGTTGAATGTATGCTAACTGGTGGAGTGCCCTTTTAAAATGTATAGTCGTATGCCTAAATGATCATTCAACCGTCTGAAGCTCTACATCGTATTTAATTAGAAATCGAGAAGCTGACTATGTTAGTACTTATTATTTGTACTGTACAGTTATTATCTCTTGTTCGAAATATATATGCATCTTTCCCTTGCATTGTGTGCATGAGCCTTTTGAATGATGTTTTGAACTTGTAAGGTGATGCTCGAGCCTCGAGTTGTGTCAAGAATGCGATTTTGCTGTAAAACTGGGTAATTTTTCTCTTACAAATTGATTTATGGTTCATTTGATACTACCCTTGCTTCTTGATTTAGGGTACATGTGGCAAATTATCATTTGACAATTTAGAAAAATAACAATTTTCTCTTAACAATTTTTTTTAAAAAACAAATCTAAATGTCAAGCATGATGTACATTTTGGAGTAGCTATGTCAACGAGTCGAGTCGAGTCGAGTCGAGTCTGATCAAAAAAATAAGACTCGGCCCGAGTCTTAGCGGGCCGGCTCTATTTTTTGTTTTTTTTTTTTTTTTTTTGATGTCTAAAAAATTTAAAATTTGTGCGGTTTACATGTACTATAAATAAAAAAAAAGTTCGGGTTCAACTCGAGTTTTTTGGTAAGGCTCGGCTCGAGACTCGGTTCGTTGTAACCAAGTCCGAGTCGGGCTTGACTTGAGCTTTTTCCGAACCGGGCCTACGAGTTTTTTTGTTATTCCTATTTTGGAGTGTACAAATGACATATTTCATCGAAAATATTAGGTTGACGGCAAAATGAGATAAGTATGCTTGATTGATAAGTAAGTCTTATGTCTTAAATTCAATCAACTTTGGATCTATTATTTATGGTAAGATATATTATTTAATTGAATTAATATTCTAATTAATTAAATAATAGAATTCGTAGATTCAAGTTTTTGGTTATTTGTTAATCATAAGGAATTGTGATTGTGAGATACAAATTATATATGATTGAATCTTAAATCGTCTGTGATTGTATGTAATAACGAGATACGAATATCGTTATTATAAATAGATCATCATCATCATCATCATGTGTGGCATTTCTTACTTGTAAAGTAAGTAGCTGATCTCACAAGTTAAAGTGTGGTGACACTTGAATGAACACATGAATGTTTTATTATAGAACAAAATATTGGAGACCCGCTGGGAGATTCCACATGGATAACTATCTAAGTGTCAGTGGTTAATTTCTAATGTTCGGTAGTGAAATTAGTCATTTGACTTGAGATCATCATAGTTCTTATATGAGGACAGTCATACTTTGGTGATATTGGATGTTGCTCTGCCAATGGTCGCTAATACGGCATCGTTCGGGTATGTCAAGAATCATATGAAGGGTGTGAATGATCAATAGATGATTTGTCACTCTTAGATAGTAAGAGATTATAATCTGCATTTTATCTAGTTAAGTTGATAATGAAATCATTGGCCAATGTGAAATAATAAGTCGAAAGGAGTTTTCGACTTACATTGACTTAATATTGAGATAAAAGATATGATCGATGATAGAGATTGACACATATTCATATCTCGTAATTGATTGGATTATCTTGATGAAGGTACTATAGTTTCACGATAAACGAACAAATTTGATTTTGTCATACTACGTGACATTTTTCGTCATATGTATTGCCCTAACACATTGTTAGATGTTAATTTGGGACGACGGATATGACTTGATGATAAATTAAAAGTGGTATTTTAATTTATCAATTTTGATTAGATCAAAATAATAATTCACTTCATTAGACATCGCGATTAGGAACCTAATGCGTCACACACAAAAAAGAACCACAAGAATGTGATCGCTTGTCAATTAATTAATTGAGTTGCTTATTAATAGACCAAAATTAATTAATTGGATTAATTAATTCATGAACCATATTTAATTAATTTGATTAATTAAATATTGGACCGAGTTAAATTTAAGAGACGGACCAAATCCATTTGGACTAATATTAATATGCTGCTAAGGTTTGAAAACAAAGATAGAAAATTCATTATTCTTGCTAGCACAAGAAAAGAAAACTTTAACCGTCATTCTTGTTCTCTGTATGGATCACCATTGGAGGCTAACAATTGAACAGTTTGGATTGTAGATCGTGATCATTCGAGTTGGAGAATCAGCAAAGGAGTTTGCAAAATTTATCAAAGATATAATTCTTATCACAGTTTCTATCTAAATACAAAGCGGATCCTTGTTTGGAAATTGAAAATTGTTTTATTTCCACTTAGCATGATTAATTAGATTCCCAACATGATCGTCATATGCATAACTATATGCAAGGGCAAGAATTCTTGAACAATAGAGAGTAATTAGTCGGCGGGTAAGTTGCCGGCGTTAGTGATCACCGGTGCAACAATATTCCTACGTGTTAAAAGGCGGCACATGCACTTTCGCATGCTACTACTTCGCTGGAAACAATAACTTGCAGCTCCATGGGGCAGGTTTTGTTCAGGTTAGCCACACAACTAGCGTATTGGCAATCACCAGAGCCGCCAGATGGCCGCACGCTAAGTGGGAGATTATATGTGATAACCCATTTTTCTTAGTCAAAGTCAAAGGTTGAATTGTCAAAGTCAATTTCAAATATGGACTTAATTACAATAAATTATTTTTGGGGGCTTATTTTACATTGGATTAAATATGTGAGGGTTAAGTTGGATTATAATTTAAAGTTGAAGACTTACTTAATTAACATTGGAAGTTGAGGTCTTTATATGCAATTACTCCACTATCTGGACAATTCTAGTCCATTTTCTCATTCACATTACCCACCCACACAGAGACCAAATGAGAGCACGCAGGGAGGAGAGAAACCGAGAAAAGAAGGAAGAATAGGGAAAAGGAAATGAAGGAAATGAAGGAAAAGAGGAGAAGAGGAAAAAGGGTGTGGTAAACTTGAATTCCATTGTTATTCTCGTTATTTTCTTTAGAAATAGAGGAGTATTATGATGAATTTCTAAGGTTTAAATTGTGGTTAAATTTCAGATTATGAGATATATTGGAGCTCAAATTTATTAATTCTCTAGTTTCTAGTTATATTAAGGTAAGAAATTCAGTTTTTTTGGGCAAACCCTAGGATTTTTAGTTGGATCCTTGTATGAAGGATATTGTTAAATGTGATGGTGATGTTGAAATATTTACTTGGAATTATGAAATTATGGAACAAGATGAAAATTTAATTGGTTGGATTGTAGTTATTAGTTGTTACTAGATTGAAGTGAATATGTATAATTATGCTTGGAATGAAGGGTATGTTAACGAGTTGGGTATTAGTAAGGGATTAGAAGGTGTAATTAGTCTCACTTGAGTAAAGGATAATTGGGGACATTTATTCAAGTATCGAGATACTTAGTTGAAGCATTATAACATTTCATATTAGAGGTTTCTCGACATGATAATGGTTGAATTAGTTATCTTGTATGGTATTTCAGGTGGTGACGAAGAAATTGAAAAAGCCTATCGATCGTCATAGACTGTAGCTTGTTCTATATGAGTGGAAAAAATTATTTTCAGAAATAAATATTTATTGAATTTATATTCTGTCAAAAAGTTAATTAGTTCATATACTTGATCTAATAACATGATTTTTAGAAGCAAATGTATTTTATAATAAGTCCTTTTAAGCTAAATTCAGTTCAGTGAAATCAGTTCTCTAGCATGTTTTATTCATACTACATATTTTAGTATAGTTACAATTATTTTAAAAACCACCAAAAAGTACCTAGGTGATTTTACCTCAATCTGCACTGGTGTGAATGTGTTTCCACAATGTATGACTTTATTGTTGACCTATGGCCATACCATATGTTTTGATTATAACAAACAACTCATGTTTATCTCTAACATTATATTTAAATTGACTTGTTGGCAAATTAAGTCTAAACAATTGAATGAGAAGCTGTCAAGGAAGCTCAAATGAAGATTGATCAAGCTCTTATGGGGGAAAAGCTTTACATCTCAAATCAAGCACTCGCATCAAAATTATCAAAGTTATTGTATCTAGATTTCTTTTGACTTGATTGTAAAGGTAAAGCATTTTTAATTCTTAGCAATGATACTTCGAGCTCAAAAAATGGTTTTCTCGCATTTAACACAAATTACGAGATAAAAACGTTTGCAAACATATTCTTCAAATGAAAGTTTTTCCAAACATATTTTTTATAAATTATCAAGACAAACTTACATTGAAAAATCGAGAAAAACATTATTTGCAAACCAAAATAAAAAGGAACTTTGTCATTCGGACGTCCGGTTCATCAGCAACGGTAACTTTTTTGACCATTCTGACAAAAGTGACTCTAACGGTAAGTTGGTCATTCGGTTCTGAACCGGACGTCCAGTTGTTTGTCTGGTTGGACGGAGACTTTGACGTTTTTCAACTAATATAAATACCAACTCATCTACCATTTAATATGCAACTCTTGAGCATTAAATTTGATACTACTTGAGTCTACATTTGATCTTACATACTTTGCTCTTGAAAAATCTTTGATCAAAAACTAATTCTTGAAAATCATTCTTACATCAAATATTTATACACAAAACACTTGAACTTCATTAATTGCTATCCATTAAAGTGTTTGCCTACTTCTCCTCTTTCATTCAATCTTGTACTCATCATTAGTTAAGAAGAGAAATTTTCATTTGTAATATTCATTTGTGAATTGTGAGTCGTGTTGAGGTCCCGAAAAGCTCAACATTGTAAAGAGATCGGTGCTCCTTGGTTGTAAGTCACCGGAAGCGTTGTAAAAGGTTGGATTGCAGCACAAGTCAATCAACATAGTGAAAAAGGCCTTGCTCGTGATGGAGAGCTTGGTAACGGGGGACGTAGATCATTGCTTTAGATCGAACCTTCATATCATATCGTTTGCATTCTCTAACTCTTTTACTTAACGCTATTACTTTGTGCAAACTTATTTCCTTTACCTACGTGTTTATTTGCATTTAAATTGGCCTATTATCATTTGTGTGAACATTAGTTTTTAAATCTTATATTATTATCGAAAAAGTTTTAAAAATCAATTCACCCCCTCTTGGTTAACCAATCTTGGGTTTTCAATTGGTATCAGAGCTCAGTACTCACTCTTTTAAGATTTCACAATCTTGAGCTATGGCTCACACCGATTTTCAAAATCTTGGGGGATACTCTACAAACATACACACTTTCTTTGATGGCACAAACTATAATTATTGGAAGACTAGAATGATGATTTATGTTCAATCTATTGACTATAATGTTTGGGAAGTCATTGAATTTGGTCCATATGTGCCCATGAAAACTATTAAAATTGATAGCAAACCCAATCAAAGTATTCCTAAATCTATAGAAGACTATGATGAGGAAGATAGGAGAAAATTATCATTAAATGCTAAAGCCAAGAACTTGTTTTATTGTGCTCTAGATAAAAATGAATTCAATAGAATTAGTATATGTGATTAGGCTCATGAAATTTGGCGTGCTCTTGAAGTAACTCATGTTGGAACAAACAAGGTTAAAGAAACAAAAATAAATATGTTGGTTAAAGATTTTGAAAACTTTTTTATGAAGCGAGATGAGCCCATAGTTGATATGATTACCCGCTTTATCGACATTGTGAATGGTCTAAAAGGTTTTGATCGAAAATATACTAATGGTGAACTTGTGAGCAAAATGCTTAGGTCTCTTTCGGAGGAATGGTCCCCCATACGGATGCTCATTGAAAACATGAAGGATATCAACTCATATCCTTTAGAAGAACTTTATGGGACATTGATGACCTATGAACTCAACAATGTCGAAATCAAAGAAAAGACAAGAGTAAGGAAGAATCAAAAGAAGCTCTCAAAAGGTAAATTGCTCTAAAATCGGAAATGGATGAAGAACTATCAACAAGCAACATGAGTGATGATGAGCTTGAGGATTTAGTCCTCCTTGTCAAGAAATGGAGAGGCTTCCAAAACAATAAAAAATTTCAAAGAAGAGATGACAGAGGAGAAGAGAAAAATAAAAAAATCGTTTGCTATGAATGTGACAAACCCGGTCACAAAAGAACGGAATGTCCAAAAAAAAAAAAACCTTCAAGAAAAAGGCATTTCAAGTTACTTGGAATGATAGTGATGATGAAGAGAAAAATGAAAGCGACGATCAATACAAAGTTGCCAACATGTGCTTCATGGCCATCGAAGACGAGGTACCAAGCAAAATAAAAAGCAAATGATTTTTGGATAGTGGATGTTCAAAGCACATGACCGGAGATTGATCACTACTCTCAAATTTCAAGGCTAAGGATAGAGGTCATGTAACGTTTGGAGACAATGCAAATGAGAAGATAATTGGCATTGGCAATATTGGTAATCACATATCCCCCTATATTGAAAATGTTTTATTAGTTGATAAAATAGAGTCTTGATGGTCTCATCGGAATGCTTCAATGCGCACTTACTCAACAGGAAACCATGCAAGCTCAGTAGAACGCCTTCTACGCTCACTTTTACGCCCAGTTTCCTCCTTCTCCCCCAGAATCTTAGTTCTGGATCCTTTCGGGTTTTAGCATGCTTTTATCTTTCATGTTTTTGTTACGTTGAACTTTTTGCTCTACTTTCTTTATGTTAAGAATTTCGGTTTCAATTATGATTATGTTTTTGCTTATGATTCTCCATGCTCTAACTTTTTGTTTATGCCAAAAGGGGGAAAACATAGAAGAAATGATTTGAATTAAATTGATGGTATACATATTAAATGTGGAACTCTCGATCTATAAAACATAGGGAGAACAAAATTAAAATTTTGAACTATATGATATACCTTTTCCATTACAAATCATTTATTGTTTGTCATAATCAAAAAGGGGGATATTGTTGACCTATGGTCATACCATATGTTTTGATTATAACAAACAACTCATGTTTATCTCTAACATTATATTTAAATTGACTTGTTGGCAAATTAAGTCTAAACAATTGAATGAGAAGCTGTCAAGGAAGC
The DNA here is from genome assembly GCA_019097785.1 of Fraxinus excelsior. NCBI lineage: Eukaryota > Viridiplantae > Streptophyta > Magnoliopsida > Lamiales > Oleaceae > Fraxinus > Fraxinus excelsior. The sequence goes on from CM032644.1 coordinate 1,295,988, forward strand.
TCAAATGAAGATTGATCAAGCTCTTATGGGGGAAAAGCTTTACATCTCAAATCAAGCACTCGCATCAAAATTATCAAAGTTATTGTATCTAGATTTCTTTTGACTTGATTGTAAAGGTAAAGCATTTTTAATTCTTAGCAATGATACTTCGAGCTCAAAAAATGGTTTTCTCGCATTTAACACAAATTACGAGATAAAAACATTTGCACAAAATTATTCTTCAAATGAAAGTTTTTCTAAACATATTTCTTATAAACTATCAAGACAACTTACGTTGAAAAATTGGGAAAAATATTATTTGCAAACCAAAATAAAAAGGAAAATGACCAGGAGGATATTTTGTCATCCGGATGTCCGGATGGTGAACCGGACGTCCGGTTCATCAATAACGGTAACTTTTTTGACCGTTCTGACAAAAGTGGCTCAACGGTAAGTTGGTCATCCGGTTCTGAACCGAACGTCCGGTTGGTCGTCTGGTTGGACAGAGATTTTGACGTTTTTCAACTATTATAAATACCAACTTATCTACCATTTAGTATGTAACTCTTGAGCATTAAATTTGATACTACTTGAGTCTACATTTGATCTTACATACTTTGCTCTTGAAAAATCTTTGATCAAAAACTAATTCTTGAAAATCATTCTTACATCAAATATTTATACACAAAATACTTAAACTTCATTCATTGCTATCCATTAAAGTGTTTGCCTACTTCTCCTCTTATACTCAATCTTATACCCATCATTAGTTAAGAAGAGAAGTTTTTCACTTGTAATATTCATTTGTGAATTGTGAGTCGTGTTGAGGTCCTGAAAAGCTCAACATTGTAAAAGGATCGGTGCTCCTTGGTTGTAAGTCACTGAAAGCGTTGTAAAATGTAGGATTGCACCACAAGTCAATCAACATAGTGAAAAAGGTCTTGCTCGTGACGAAGAGCTTGGTAACGGGGGACGTAGATCATTGCGTTGGATCGAACCTCCATATCATATCGTTTGCATTTTCTAACTCTTTTACTTAACGCTATTACTTTGTGCAAACTTATTTCCTTTACCTACGTGTCTATTTGCATTTAAATTGGTATATTATCATTTGTGTGAACATTAGTTTTTAAATCTTATGTTATTATCGAAAAAGTTTTAAAAACCAATTCGACCCCCTCTTGGTTAGCCAATCTTTGACTTTCATTTATATGGTTATTTTATCCAATCTGCACTGGTATAAATGTGTTTTCACAGTGTGTGATTAGTTATGGCGATTTGACCCGCTCTGCACTATTATGAATGTGTTTCCATAGTGTATGACCAAATTATAGCTCTGTGCACGTATGACCAGAATTTCAGAATCTCGGAATTTCAGAATTTCAGAATTTTAGAATTGAATAGCTTTGCCGTGTATATTGGTACCAATCAATACAAGAGTATGGTTATTCAGGGTACCTTTTTGGTGTTATATTTCAGTATCACTACAGTTTATTGCAGTTATGATTATAGAATTCAGATTATTCAGTTTTCAGTTTAAAGTTTTCAGTTTACAGTATTGAACAACAAATGATTTCAGAGATTATCTTAGATATCAACTTAATTATTTACGTATCTAGAATGAAGAATAAAGGTTTGTATGAAAATCATATTTTAATTTTTTAGAATATTACCAGCTTTTAGAATTTCTTAATTTCTAAAAGAGAGAATTTTCAAAATACATGCATAGATGGAAGGAACTATACTTATTTTTAAAATATCCACTCACTGAGTTACAAGCTCATATGTTTTACCACATCTTTTATTATCAGATATTAGCTGAGTTGAGCAGTATCAGAGCCTACTGATCCACCAAGCTGAGCCACCTTTTGTCTATATTTGTATGACTCATTTTGTCATCATACATTGTACATATTTCTTTTAGGACACATGCATGTGTGGTAAGAAGAGTTGAATTGTAATTCATGTATCCACATCGCAGGCTCACTGCATATTGAGTATTTTGAGACTTTTATTTGTAAAATATGTGTAAAGGTTGACTCCCTAGTATGGTATTTAAAACTGTTTAAGTTTTGAGGGGCTGGTGTACCCTATTCTAAATTATATGTATTGGTTGAGAATGTTGAATATTGTTTCAGGTGGTTTAGTCCATATTAAATGGGAAACTCTATCAAAAATTTTATAAAAGTGAATCACAATTAGAACTAGTCAAAGTTGCCTTGGTGGTGGGTCCGGCACTTAGCTGGTATCTACCATTGGCACACGACACGTGTCAGGTCCATTAGGGTGACTTGGGAGGGGTCGTGTCATTATAGCCGTCTACGAGGCTAACGTACTGAAAATCTTTCTCAGCATTGCCATTTGCCAGGGTGAATTCGACCAGGCTTGCTGGAGGTACCCTACTTCTAGTGCATTTCAATCCGCCGCCACAATTCCCAGTAGCACAATTGCCGTCGCCTCTAGCGTCGAAGATGTAGCCTGCTTTGGCCCAGAAGCGGCCGGACCAGCCGGGTGGGGGCAGGAAACTGCATGGATTCACTGTGGGGTTAATGCAAACTCTGCCGCCTCCAAGAACTGCTGCACCATTGTCGAAGAGTGTCCCCGGCCAGATTGTTTTACTGCAACTATTTTGTAGTGTAAACAATGTAGCCGAAATAATTCTACTCTTGTAATTTCTTAATTTTACCTCAATTTATTCAAATGATTTTGTTGTTTATTTATTTGATCTTATTGGGTATTCTTTTAAATGAACGAATAATGGTTCTAACTAGAGTTGGACATGGTCCAGTTTGGTCTCCTAAGAGAATTGAATCGAACTCGAATTTTCGAGTATTTAGTAAATGGAACCGTTGAGTCCAAATTTAATTATGGAACCGTTCGAATTCTGTAAGGTTCAATTCGGTTTGATTCCAAATAGGTTCTGGGGTTCCGCGCAATAATTAATTTTTTTGTATTTACAATAACTATACATTAATTCAAATAATGACATGTTCAATTTTGGCTCTAACAAAATAACGTAATCCAATCTCGTGATATTTTTTGCGTCTCTCTTTGTTGAGTTTGCATAGATTTGACAGTTAAAATCACAGGAAAAAGAAGATAACAAACTCACAATAATAAAGAGAAGCTTCCAATTCGATATCCCCAGACAGAAATAACACTACGATAGAATAAGATATTTGGGTAAAATATAGGTCGATTTGATTAACTGAGCTTGGGCTGGAAATTAGTTTTACCAATTTCAAATTTAACAGATAAAGTTTAAAATTTCAAATCTCAATTTTTTTTATTTATAAATTAATTAATTAAACCTATATTTTATTAATTAAATATATTAAGGCCACAATTCCATATAAATTGGTCACAAATTCTATATAATTGATCACAAATTACAAATTTTACATGTCATAAATTATTTTAAAGTCAAAATTCAAAAAATTTATATGTCACAATTTATTCGTCGGTCACAAATAAAAAAATTGAAATGTCACAAATTATTTTACGATCACAATTCAAAAATTTTATATGTTACAATTTGTTCATCGATCAATCATAAATTTTATAAGTTACAAATCAAAAATTTTATAGGCCAAATTATTTTACGGTCACAATTCAGAAATTTTATAGGTCACAATTTATTCATCGATCACAAATCTAAAAATTTAAACGTCATAACTTATTCATCGGTCACAAATCACAAATATTATAAGACAATCACATACTGTCAAATTATCGATCACAAACTAACAATTTTTTAAGTCACACATTATTTCTTGGTCACAATTTTTATTTTTCATTGGTCTCATATTATTTATCGGTCACAGATTAATGAATTTAATAGTCACAAACAACCAAATAATATGTGACCACCACTAATATTAACAACACCACCTCACCACTGCCTCAGAAGCACCACCGTCGTCGAAACCGCCACCGCCCGACCAAAACATACCACAGATCTACTTCGCTTGCTAATCTCACAGACCACCACCACCACATGGACAATCTGAGCCCATCGTCACCGCCCCCAACCACTGTCAACACCATTGCACAACCACCATCGCACATAGCACCCCAACCACACAACTGCACCTAATCATCCAACACAGTAGCATCGAAGCTAAATAAATCCAGAGACATCTAATTCAAAACTCAAACTCAAGCTAAACATATCCAAAATCAGAGTAAAATCACAAAAGTATTCCAAGTCGAACTAAAATCAATTTAAAACCACAGATCTGAAATCAATTTAAAACAACAACGATTATGGCATCATTGCTGACAATGAGCAATGTAGCGGCACTGTACGGCACTTTCAGAGATTGTTGCTACAATGATGTCGCAAGCGCCGTTGGAGTCATCAAGAACCTAGCGTCGAAGATGCTCCGATGGAATCAAAGCAACTGGGGAGAGGAACTAGGAGCATCACCTCTTGGAGCGGAAGCAATAGACCGAGGAGAAGTGGTCGATCCAGCGGGAGAGGAGAAGACATGAGACTCAAAGATGGAGTTAGTCCAAGCAAGCTGCGGCAACTTCATGAGCACATTGCAGGAGGAGCTCCGGTGGTGGTGTGTGGTGAATAGAAATGAGAGGCAATGAAGAAAATTGGATTGTGATGAAATTAATTAGGGTTTTTGATGAAATATCTGATTTTTGAAAAGTGGAACTTTGTATCTAAATTTTGAAAATTTTGTTTTTGTGTAATTTCCACATAGGAAAATTATATTTTAGATTTGAGTTAAATTAATTACTTAGCAAATTTATTTACGAAAAAAATAAAATACTTTGATTTATTTAAGATAAAAAAAATTAGGGATATTTGGTTCTTCAGTTCTTGGTCTAGAATCGAGAACCAAACTGAACCCGTCGGTTCTCGGTTCAGATTCCCGTTCAAGTATTAGTTTAAAAAGAACCGTTCAATTCGGGAGTTCTGTCTAACCCTAGTTCTAATCATGTTCTCCGTAAATTTGAGTTAGATGTATATAAGCTTGTGTTTGACACCCATTTTGGGAAAAAAAATAAATTCTGGAATAGTGATTGATGGAAGAATATGTGGTTAAAAAATAAGGAGAATTTTTTGGTTTATGTGTAATATTATCTTATTGATAGAATGTGTGGTTAAAATGTAGAAAGAAAAAGAAAAATGAGAAATAGAATGAGTTTCAAACAAGGGCTAAATCTTCGTAAAAATTTAGTAAATCTTTAATAATTTTTTTTATAGATAGTGTTTCATGAGTAATGTTATTCATAATGAAAATCATCGATAATCGTTATACGTGGCACACATATGACGGTTTGTGATTTGATGCATTAATGTAGTAGTTTTTTTTTATTATTATTATTAATTAATGAATCAAATCACAAAGCGTCACTTGCCACGTATGACGACTATCGATGATCTTCACTACAAATAAAGTTACTCATATTTTGTAGAAGAAAAATATCATGCAAAGATTCTATTTCATGTGATGCAAAGATTTTTCACAAACTTAACTAGGTTTCAACTCCTTTTTTTTTTTGGTTATTAAATTTTTCTAAAATGCCCTTCAATCTGTTCTTTCATTTTTTTTAATTTTTTTTTTTGAAGGTCCCTTCAATCTGTTCTTGTAAACATGTTTGTCCTCTTTTCTTTTTAATATTTGACTGTTTCAAACACTGAAACACACCCTAATTCTTTGATGATGCCATGAACACTTAAATCTAAATGCGTTAATCCCTAGTCTATATATTGTTTGACAACTTAATTCGACCATATCTCATTATTAAAGATTATTTAAGTACATGTTTGATAAAGCTTTATTTATCATTCATTTCGTAATATCCCTCCTTCAATTATAAAGTGGTAAGCTCTACTTATCATACAGATTTTATATCAACATTGTCAAAGAACACGGAGTGCAGGACCTCTTGGAAGCTGTCCACACTTTGAGCAGAAATTTGACAATCTTGCCTTAGATGTCCGTCAAATCGCTAAAGCTCTAGGTGATGGGAGAGGTGTAGTTCACCCAAAATCAAGCCTAAGAATCCATGTCAAACCCACTCCGTCTGTACCTAACTTTGAAGAACACCTTATGAAGGCGCTATTAGACCATTCCAACTAACGACAATAGATCCCATTCCCATTTCAAGCATGCTCTTGCATGTGCCATCATTTTCGACGTGAATTTTTTACGTTACTCAAAAAAAAAAAAGGGGCAATGATAAGCATACGTGACCATAGGGATGATCACAAGCCATTCAAAAGCGCGTGATCATCACATAAAATAGCCGTATATGCAGGCATGCACGTGTAAATACCCTTTCTACAAAATTCCAGATGGAAAATAGCAATTTAAAGTTCAAAAGTATAAAAAAAATCTGCAGTGACAAAGTAAATACAAATCATTTTGCCAGAGTTAATAAGCAAGAATTTACACCCAAAAATCTTTTACAACCACCTTATTATGTTTAAGATATAAATGTATTCTACAAATTTTTCCTCTGCAACATTGCTTTAATAGTACCAAGAACTGGAGAGGGTCTGATATCGAAATAAGAAGCAGACGCAAGGTAAATGCAAGCTAAACCTATGTACACTTTAAACCAAATGGATGAACAAATGGTAAGAAATATGAACAATCCAGTAAGAGCAATCACCGCTCCACAATTAACCAAACATTTCAAAGTTGAAAGTTCACATTCTGTTCCTTGACGAGGAAACTGACCATCAGTTATGAAATCAGAGAGCAGCTGATCCTTGAACAGGAATGTATTCATCAACCAATCAGCAGCCTCGTTTTCAGATGCTGGGATTTCCTTAAGAGGGATACGTCTGATGTGCATGTGTACTTCGGAAGGATCCACACCAAAAAGGTTGTCCAAGAAAGTAGGACATTGATTTTTGTATGCAATAGTAATATCATAAACTGCCATTAAAGTGTTTCAGTGAGTGTATATTAGGAAAAACTTGGATTAATGATATATTACAGTAGCAGCAATAACTAGTGTTCTCTTTTAAGAAACAAAGGTTATCGTCTGTAGGGGGACAATAGAAAGAAAAAACATACCGAAAAGCCCTTAATAAAGTCTTCTATCAACAACCTACAATTTTTCTCAATTATCTAGAAGTCTCTGTCCCCCCACCCACCCCCCAAAAAAAATAAAAAATAAAAATCCTACAGCCACCATGCACTAAAGCAGCTCATAAATGGTGCCTTTTCTTGTACTTTTAAGTATTGTTTATTGTTTTATCTCCTAGTAAAGGAATAGCTCAGGTTTCCCATGTTTCTTAACTGCTGCCTTGAGTCAAATAAAGTTGCCAAAGGAATAATTCTATTTAAACTGATGCTCAAAAAATTACACTCAAATAAAGTTGCCAAAAGGAATAATTCTATTTAAACTGATGCTCAAAAAATTACACCACACATGGTCTCTTTCTGGGATTTGGCTTTGAACTTCATAAAAAATAGTACACGCAAACGCAGAGAAGGAGAGAGCATATTTCTTCCCCTGCTAGCATTTTCTCTGAGACAAAGATCTCATGCGTGGAACACGTGGATCATTGAACACGACGACATGAAGCATGCTAGATGTAGTCATATATTATTTCTCTGTTCTTACAGTTAATTACTAGTAGATTGACATTTAAGATGCATGCTAGATGTGCATGAGAGAGGGAGGGAGAGAGAGAGGGGCATGGCGATATGGGAGAGGAAAAGTATATGGATGTGGGTGAGAGAGTGATAACAGAGAGACAGATGACAGTATTGAGAAGTTAAAAAAAACAAGCTGCGGATTGTCTGCTCCAAGAATAACTTAATTCTTATTTGAGAATACTCGAGCATAGTTTTTTGGCTACTTAATGATCACTAAAAAACTGTAGATTTTCAGAGGGAAAAATAAGGTTAATACTAGCAACAAAAGAGATCATTCAGGGATGAGCTCTCAAACTGATATTAAGAGCCAGGAGAGATGAATAATATCATTCATACTAGTTGTTTCATCGACACAAAGAAGTTTGGTTCTCCAAGGTCTAATGCTTATTCTTTATTATAATGAAAAACAGATTGGCTTATTTATAAAAAGAATGCATGACCTTAACAAACCAGATGAATTCCAAAATCACAACCCCTCCGAAAGAAAGAAAAAGAACAGCTAATGAACAAAGAGAAAAGAAGAAAGCAGTAACATTAAGAATGACAGATATAATAAGTAGGCAGGATTTTCCCCTTAGCAGAATACTTAAGTATTAAAGGGTCATTCTGGGGATGCCATACCCAGAATGAAACGATGTTCTTATAACAGAACATTTGCTCTTTTGGGGTGGCTTATATCATGCTTCTATGCCACCCCAAACGCGCTCCATATTAATATTCAACCAGAACACATGCTTTAAATTACTGACAACAATTATGAAGAAGGATGGACCTGCATCCAAGGAGTTCCTCAGGGTTTCCAAGCAAGCATAGAAACCCCGTGTCTTTGGAAGCAGCACGTTCTTCAGCACTGGCAATCCATTTTCAGCAGCATACTTTTGACTTCTTTTACACTTCTGTTCGCTGTTGACAAAAGCAAGAGAACTGTATTGTATAATCCGGGTGCAGAAGTTTACAGACTACGATAATGCTCCAAAACATATGTATTGCAGTTTTAGTGAACATAAGAAACACTTTAATTGATGCAGTTATTTTAAAGTGTGGCAATTATTTTCACTATTATAATATCTGTAGCACCGATTAGCTAATTAGGCGTAATGAGTAATAATAATTTTCAAAACCAAAAAGAACTGCATAGAAAGAAAATAGAATAAACCTACTGTCCAGGAGAAAGATGTATAAACAGTTATGGTGAAGAAGACAAAGGAATGGTGTCATTACGAATAATCAGTTCCTTCAGGAAAAACAGCAAGCCACAGGGGATCGTGACGATCGCTATAGGTTGAGAGCATTCGACGCATTACTGATTGATCAAGTTCCCATTTTCTCTCCACTGGGATGAACTCCAATATGCGAAATCCCCAGCCAAAGATTGGCAATTTCATTAAACTGCTCTTGAGGACATATTTAATGTAGCCCAAGCACCCTTTCCGCAATGCTAGATCCCACAAATACATCCAATCAACCTCTGTTCTGTGGTTGGCTATGAGTAAGACACGTTCTTTTGCTGGAACTCTCTCACCACAAAAGATCACTCTAGTTTTGTTTATCTTTTCGAATAAGAATGGCCACAAACCAAGCCAGAGACCAAATAGAAAGCATACTGATTTTCTACTGTAATGAACACTGAAAAGCCGCAGAACTACAGCAGCCAGAGGTACAAAATACACTATGAACATAAATGCAGTCGAAAGAAAAACAGAAAAACATATTAGGCCCCTAAAAATACGGAAAGGAGTCAAAGGGAAGTGCTTTAATCCTCTAGTAGAATTAAGGGACTGGCAACCTTCCATCCTCCTCTTGTTAATCTTTATGCCTTCACCTAAAAAACTTATGCTAGATCCTTCATCTGCTTCTGAATATTCTTTTCTTTGGGTTTATACAGGAAAAAGCAAGCTCACCTAGCCCCTGGCATGATTGCTAGATTATGGATCAAGGAGCTCACACCTGAAAGTGCGACTCAACCAATAAAAAGAAAGCATAAATATTTAAATGATAACCAAAATAACAGGAAAAGAAAATATTGATACTGTAACATAAGATTAGTGGAATTATATTATTAAAAAATTAAAAAAAAAAAACCCTTAAGAAGACAGTTTAAATAACATCAACTCATCTGCCTAGTTTCAACTAACATAACACATCACTGAGGGGACAATTTTAAATTTAGGTAGTTGCCTAAAGGACTCCATAGAGTGAAATATCACTAACTTTACACAGCACAAATATAGTAACGCACTTATGTAGAGTCATGCCATGATGTCTAGTAATAATTTTATTGCATTATAAAAATATCGAAGAGTCGTGTAACCTTGGTTCTCTCACTTGTTATATGATCCTCAATCACTCCACATATTTAGCATCCAATATGGATCCCTGTCATGTGAAGAGAGTGCTGTAGGATAGCACTTAATGCGACAATAAATGCAACCAGATTTAAAACTAGTTCCGCATGTTTTTATCATTCCTAAAATTGCAATATTACAGACATCACATTGAATCCTTTGCAAATCTAGCAGGTGCAAGATATCATATACCACAGTTTCAGATTGTAAGTACTGTAGTACCTCGAAAAACAAAAGTTCTATGAACATTCTGCTAATGCGATTACCAGATTTATCACCAAATGTGAAATCATCATGAAAGATTATGTTTCATTTCAAATCTCAATCGCATAATATCTTTAAATTCCCTATCTTTCTTCACACATTTCTATAGTCATATTATCCCAGTGCAGAATCCAGATCCATTATAAATACAAATAAATTGTAAATTGGCATATCTCCAAATAATTCTGTCATAAATAGAAAAATATATCCAAATCTCAACCAAATCCATCCAACTAAACCATTACAGAAATCAAAACCAAACGAAAACTTCATCATGACAGTTATTCTATTACTTACATTAATTCATTAAATTGCCAATACGACGTAAATTAAATTGTTACAAATCCAATACTATCGAATCCCGTATACTAATAAAAAGAAATCCACGTAAATAAACCAAAAACATACCACCAATAATCGCCAACAGAGTGCAGGAAAAAGGAGAGGAATCTTCTTTACCTCAGCGAAAAGCGATGAAACAGAGATTCGATACATCAAAAGGGTGGTCGAAATACTCCAATGAAGATCATAAGACTCCAAAATGACAGCCAACGTAACAGGAACTTTATGCAGGGGTGTGCGCATGCGCTTGGATGTATCTATGTATCTCGGCTTTGCCTTGTTCTAAAGCTAAAAAACGAGTAAATCTCATCCTCGGTCACTGAACTTTCAGATAAATATTAATTAGGTCACTAAAATTTACACTCTTGTTTGTTGCCCATTCTTTCTTCATTAAGCAGAAATGCGACCGTTGAAGGGACCCACTAACTCAACATTGTTGACTTCCACCTCACATTAAATTTGAATTATGTGCCGCAACGGTAAATAAAAAAATAATTCATTCTCTATAAAATGGGCATCAAACAGGGGCTCAGAATTCATTCTCGACTCGGCTGCTCAGCTCGTGAAAACACAAGCGGCGAGCCGCTTGCGAGCTCGACGAGCCAGCTCGGCTCGGCCCATTACCATCACTAAGGGGGCTTACTTTCAAATTTTACTATTCTATCATATTTCGCATCCTTCAAATTGAGAAAAACAAAACTGCTTAGTTTATAGTATATCATGATTGATTTTCTGTATAGCTTATACGTGCAATGAAAATTATAAGACGAGGGTATCATATTGCTTTTAGATTACAATGTTTAATGCAGATTTTTATTTTAACACTTTTATGACGTGATTACGTGATGAATCGATATACTATGCAGTGATTACGTTGATGATTCCTTGCAGAATGACTATAAATAAAGAAATTCTATCAATTTAGAGTAGGCAAGCCATGTAATGGTGAAATTTGGAATCTAGAGTGAAAAAATTGACTGATTAAAGTTTAGTGACCCATTTGAACTTTTTCTCATAATTCAATGACTGCAAACAAATTTACCCTCTTAGAAACCGTTGCCGGTAATTAAAAGGTGTAGTCGGTAGCGTTGTCCCAAGAGCAAATCAAGTCCATAGATAAAATTGTTTGGTGTGCCCTCCTCCAATCATTGTGGTGGTGGTCATCTACAAGACAAAATTGAAAAATTGTCTCATGACTCATTTTACTCTTTTTTGTTAGAGATAGGATTAACTTCTTTGAATATTTTAAAAGCATCACTCTCATTTTGTTCGTCGTTTTCATCCTTAATCTCGACTTCAAGTTGTCACCTTGCTTCTAACATATTCTGATACGAACTCACGTAACAATAGTAGTTACGGAATTCACGACAAATTAAAACAAATCTAAGAAAGCCAAGAATCAAAGTTTGAAAAACTCAATCCAATAAATTTTTGAACCAAAGAACGAAGACAATCGCTAACAATATCTTGACCCCGTGATCACAAAGCTTATGAACCTTACTTAAATCGTAGAACGCCACAAATTCTTAATAAGTTCAAAACTAATTCAATGAAGAACGAGAAATGAGTTATATTTATATGGAACCCATAAAATCTACTCAAAAATGGAATTAAACCTTAAAAATAACATAACATATCACAAAATATAGTTTTAATTAAAATAAAAGATTGCGCAAAATTTAAAAAATTCGCGTACAAAAATATACTACGCGGCCATTGTGTAAATCTATGCTATTGCATAGACCAACTGAAATCCTCCTCTCTGGTTTCGGTAAAGGGGCATGCAACCGCATGCTCTGAACAACTATGCGGTCGCATAGTTGTTCCTTCGAACATCTTCGTCTATTACTTGAATCAAGTTACTCCACTTTGTTTTATCTCTCATGCACAACATGAAACTTGTCCATTTGCTTGTCGTAATCTATGCTATTGCATAGACCAACTGAAATCCTCCTCTCTGGTTTCGGTAAAGGGGCATGCAACCGCATGCTCTGAACAACTATGCGGTCGCATAGTTGTTCCTTCCAACATCTTCGTCCATTACTTGAATCAAGTTACTCCACTTTGTTTTATCTCTCATGCACAACATGAAACTTGTCCATTTGCTTGTCGTAATCAATGTTTCATCCACCGTAACTTGAGTAAGTAGTCCAATTGCTTCTTTGACCTGCTTCACTCGCGACCTAATCCTAAGCCCATCCTCGACGATCAATAAATCATTGCCTGGACTTGCCTTTGTATTATGGATCACATCATTTTATTTGTAATGTCCTCTCTTTTTCTCTCGAGTCCCTTTCCTATGTTGTATTTATTTCTCAAAATCTATTAAAAATCTGATTTTAATCCTCAAACCTAAGATATATCTCCTTCTGCTCTTTATTATTCTCAATAGCGACATGGAGAAAGGAATATCAAATTGGGTATTTTATTTTGATTGTTACGAGAGGTTTTCAAAAAATTCAACAAAATGTTGAAAGAGATTCAGTATACTAGAGAAACAAACTGTCAACATAAAGAACATTTTCATAGTTTCACTACGTATTAGATAAAATATTGCCTCGTTATAGTAATTGATGGGAATTGGTTATTACAGTTTCTTGACCAATTATTTAAGTAGGATCCATTAGTTGATAACGAGAGTTCAAATGTCGATTGTGTTTGTTACATCTATAAATTATATGGCATGCACAAGACGGAAGGATTCCATGTATGCCGAGGTGGTATCGACTATTTAATTAAACAACTTCATATTGGGCCTGGGCTCGATCTATTAACCACCGGCCGATTGTCACGCATTTTCTATAAATTGTACAGTGTCAAGTTTTGTAATATAGTGATGAAATTAAAGTGACGAACCCACATTGATTGATGTTGATATCTACTGAATACTATAATTATGTAGTTTCCATTATCTGGACAAGCAAAATGGGATGATGTTGTGATTTTTATCTAATAATGATACACTAAAATTGACAATTAAACAAATGTAAAATTCAACGAAGTTATCAGATTATAAAATTCTAGGGAATGATTTTATCGCACTTTCGACAATGTTTTCTACCTAAAATTACTAACTCGATTAGACTCTTAATTTATAGGCAAGAACCGAATTTAATCTTATCCCCTCTCTCGAGTGCCGGATAGAATTTATTTCGATGATTTAATTCCAATATCTCTATTCCGAATTAAATACATAGAAATTATAATGCACATGATTCTTAATTCAAACAAGCTTCAAAGACCCGTACTTTCTCTCGAAATTCACAAAATCTAAGTTATGTTGTTTTAGGATCATGCTTAAATTTCACTCTCTCGAGTGCCGAAATTCACACATCAATTCATTCAACTAGTGGCCAAGTAATTGAAATCATTAAACCCAAACAATATAAATTAATTAATAGAAAAATTCAAAAGAGCTAGATAATTAGGAATTAAAACACGTCTCAAGTCAATTACATCAAACTCTAGATCTAAAGTATTAGTTCATGATAAATATAATTGACAACATAGAGTTTTACATGAAAAACATGAATAAAAAGACAAGAGTTTATAAAAAATGATTGTCGCCGTTTGATTTCTTCTCCAACTTGTGTCAATCTTCTCTTCTTCGATGGATTTCTTCAAGAATTTTGTCTTATGCTTCCTTGCCTCTCCTAGCCGTCAAAAGTTTTCTTTTAGGTCTTCCAAAAGTGTATTTATAGTTCCCCTAGTTTGCAAGATGAGTTGGAGGTGGATTGGGCCGGATTCCTTTTTAAAAAAATCAAAATTTTCTTTTACCCGGTAACCGGTGTCACGACGCCCAGATCTAATGCCGCGATCAGATGGACGACTAGCGTCGCAATGTCGGGGTTCGACGTCACGACGCCAACCATTCTATTGCTCTCCCTTGCGGCGCGACGCCCAAGGCTAGCGTCGCGCTGATGTCTCTCTTTTTTCACTTCTTTCTTCATTACTCCTCTTCCAAGACATGCCTCCTTCTATGAGCATCACCATAACTCTATTACAAGCTTCAAATCACTCCCTTTTGATCCAAGTTACCTCATTACAAAACAACATGAAAACATGCATCAAAACGTTCAAAAGTACTCAAGATAAAATCAAAAACTAAGATTTAAAGGTACTTGTTTAATGAGTTAATTACATTCATCACTGATTTACACTTTTTTATGTATATATGAGTTTCATTCACAACAAGGCGAGTTCATTCTAATCCTACCCAAATCCCTTCTCATGTATCTTCCACTCATATCATATTTTTCTCGTCCGATTGTTGACTTGATCGTCGGAGTGCAAACGATCGTTTGATTTTTTTTTTACCGACGATTCTTGCCTTTTAACGGAGTGTTCAGTATGTAGGCAATGTCCACATGGAGGAGTCGTGACCAAGATTCCGTTGACACATTTTTTTAGGGTTAAAAAATTGGTGTAGTGGGAAACAATACACCATATTGTAACACTTCCACAAAGTCACCCAGAAAACATGATTTTTCGGGCAATTTTTTTTTTTTATTATTATTGAAAAACAGCAAAGACAGCAACGAATGAAAATAGCTACTATAGCAAACAAAGAGGATTTTTGGAGCAGTTCTTCAAACCAAAAACTAGAGGAAGTCATTCAAAAAAAAAAAATAAAAAATAAAAAGGAAAATCGCTTCAAGAAAATGGAAGTAATCTCTGCATAGTGGCAAATTCAGAATTTTGAATCAGTACGGACGGTCGTTGACCGTTGGCAGCAATAAAATATTAAGAGCTCCGTTTGATGCCCATTTTTTTGCAAAAAAAAATGCATTTTGTTATAGTGATTTGATGGAGAATGTGTAGTTAAAAATAAGAAAAAAATCTTGAATTTGCATATAATATTATTTTATTGAAAAATGTATAGTTGAAAAGAAAAGAGAATATACTTCGAAAAAAATCAAATCAAATCATGTCTAAAATTTAAATATAACAATTATTTTGTTTAAACTGAACTTATATAATTTTGTTATACAAATTAGTAATATTCACCAAATGACAAATGATATTGTGGCCAAGTTTTGTATAATTCAAAGGAATAGCACGTGTTCAAATTTTTGCAATTGTACATAAGCCGCTGAAACGTAACATTTATTATTCTGGTAAATTTAATGTCAAATTCAACAAGTGACACAACGGTCAAACTTTCAATAATCTTAAGGAGAGCTCATATGTTCGAATTCCCTCTATGTTCCATTAATTTTGATAAATATTGTAGAACTAAAAATATTTCACAATAAATTGATTAGGAAGGGATTCAAAACCAGGAATTCTCATATGAATATGTAAGTTCTAACCAGTTGAGCTACAAGAAATGTTTAAAAATAAAATAAATTACCAGTTATATAACCCAAAACATTTATTCATTGTCAATAAACAAAACTGCACGTGCGGTCGTCGGGGCTCGCCGGATGCTGGATCCGCCGCTGCCTCTGCAACTTAGAATAATCTTGGATGAGTTTTTTCTGACATCGTATTCAAGAAAATGAGCCACAAAAATAAAGCATTCAAAAATTCTTCACAACAAAAATGGAAAAATCCGGTTAAGGGTTGAAAAAACTCGAGTTTAAAAATCCTGTCATGAAAAATGGCTATTCCGGTAATGAGTTGGGTAAACCGGCCATGAAACTGGCTACAAATGTCTTGGTGTTCGACCAAATGTCTTGGTCAAGATTTTTTCTACAACTATGGCGGTTCAGTCAAACATGATGCACTCCAAACCTCCAACGACCAGACCATTGCCGACACTATAGGCTTCTGGAATTATACCACAAGGTGATCAATCATTATCTAGATTTTATTCTTTGGTTAACAGTTTTGATGGAGACACTCATTGATGTAGCATGCAATTCAAACCAAAATGTGTTGTCCATCAGCCTTTTCAAGATTGATATGCTAGCATACTAAGAGGTTTTTCAGAATTGTCCTTTTATTGACTTTAAAACAACTCAATTTTGGTCTCTACTTCTGCTTCATGGATCATTTTATTGTCTATCTATTGGAGCAGGTCAGCCGTTTATTGCTTGACCCTATTACCAAATGGGCCTATAATTACATAAAACCAGCTGTTTAAGTTTCTGAAAATCAAGTTTAAACTTTATTTAATCAAAAATCAGGTTTTATTATTTTTAATTAATAAAGATATTTTATATTCACCCTACTACCTATCCCCACCCAATTTATTTTAAAATATAAAACATAAATCTATCCAAACCCTAACCTAATCCAATTCGTTTCTTCCTCTCACCATTTCTGCCACCTTCGCCACCCCCCTCCCCCTCCCCCTCCCCCTCTTAACGACGTGTTCTTCCCAATCCCAATCCCAATCCCAAGAACCCTAAATCCTAAAAAATTTCATTGTTTTCCATGACCATGAGAGAATCCAGTTGTAAAAGCCTTATTGAATCATCGTCCAAGGTTCAACATATATGATTTATAGTCTATAGACGTAATCAACAATACTTCAAGATAGTGGCTATGTATTTATGCAAAAGTAACCCTTCATTTCTTTACAAATCCCCTTTTTATTTTTCATTTTCTCTCCTTTTTTCCTTTTCCTCGACCGAAAAGAAAGTGAAAAATGATCTTACAGTGTATGATTTCACAAGTTGCCTCTATTTTAACCCGTATAAAGAATCCGGAAAAATCTGATTCAATATTATCGTTCCTCAGGGAGAGTGGTTTTTCATAGAGTCAGTTGGAGAATCTTCACAAGTCCCTCTACCCCGCTGCGAATCGCAGCAGCGTCACAGCGACGCTGCTGAACGACCTCCCCCTCTCTGCTGCGAATCGCGTGATGGTGATTTATTGACGGCTATGATTATGTGAACTACAGCAGCTCCCAGGATGGTTAGTGATTTGCTTATTGACAAATTTGTGTTTTTCTGAATTTTTGTATTTCCATTTGATTGTCTTTAACTGGTGATGGTGAGTTACGGTGGAATAAAGTGTTTAACAAGGTGTATTGGTGGTGCAGGGTTGTGTTTGGATGGTGGTTGTTAGAGTTATTGTTGGTGGGTGGTTGTGGCGATGGCTGCGGCGACGAGCGAATGGGACGAAGAGTGTCTGACCAACTACTTGGCCGATCTGTGACCAAGTGTTGGTGGTGTACTGGGATTGGGGGATGGGTGTTTGAGTGTCTATGACCAATTATATCGATATGTGATTATGAATTAGTGGTGTACTGGGATTGGAGTCTGTGACCAACTATTTGGTCGATCTGTGACGAAGTGTTGGTGGTGTACTAGGATTGGGGGACGGGTGTCTTGGTGTATGTGACATGTAAAAAATTTTATTCGTGCTGTGACCTGTAAAAATTTTAATTCGTGGCTATGGTCGTGGGTGAGATGGGATGAGATGTAGCGTGTATCTATGACCAATGATTTAGTTGACTGTGACCATCTATATAGTAACCGTGACCTTAAAATTCGTTAATTTGTTACTAAAAATATAACATGTAACCAACAAATATGGAATAATTTTTTTAAATTGTGACAATTAAAAATATGTGACCTCCATAAAAAAAATCTGTGACCTATAATTTTTTTATCAGTGACCAATGAAGTCAATTGTGAATGCTCAATTTTTTGATATGTGATCTCGAAATAATCTGTAACCAATTAATCTAATAAGCTGTGACCTCGAAATTGGAGCAATCGCCGGAATTAAGAGGCGGTGAAACGGTCATCGAAGAAGTCGCCAGAATTAAGTGCGATCAGAAAACAGTCACCGGAGTAGTCGCTAGAGTAGTGAGGGTGGGGTGGGGTGAGTTAATTATATTATATTACAGTAATAATTTACTTTAACATAATAATTATGAAATATAATTAATTAATTCATGAAAAACCTGATTTTTGCAATTCTAAACCTTAGGACCTGATTTTTTATTTTGGGATAGATAAAGCCTGAGTTATAAAATTTTCCCTTAAAGGTATGTTTAGGGCTTACGTTTGGGTAGTGTATAAGTGGGCCTAGGATTTATTTTAGGGAAATTATAAAAAAATCAGGTGTTTAATGATTGATTTTAAAATATCAGGTTCAAAGTTTAATTATTAAAAAACCAGGTATTTTATTTTACATATAAAACCCTAAATTTCTCCAAACTCTAAAATAATCAATTTCTCACTCTCTCACCATTTCTCTCCATCGCCCGCCTCCTCCTCCACCCCCTCCATTCTCCCTCCTTCCCCTACCCCTCTCTCCCTCGCATCTCTCCGTCGGCAATAGCGTCGCGATGCTGCTGCAGTTCACGGCCTGAAGCTTTGAAACATATGGTTTGACTTCAGATCTGGCGATGGTGGTTTATAGGTATGTCGGTGTGATGTTGTGGTGTGGTACTGTTGGTGGTTGTGGTTTGGTGAAGGAGTTGATGATGTTGGATTTGATGTGGTGAGGTGAGGGTGGTCGTAGTGTTGGTGGTGGATTTGGCGGTTGGGGTGGGTTTGGACGGTTTTCTGTGTGGTGGTAATGGTGTTTGTGTGGTGACTATTTTGTGTTGGTGGTGGTGATGGTGTTTATGTGGTAGCTGTTTTGTGGTAGCAGTGGCGGTGGCGGTGGCGGTGGAGGTGGCAATTATTTAGTTAATTTGTGACCAACTATTTGGTTATTCGTGACTGTGGAAAAATATGTGACTATTTAATTTGGAAACCTGTGACCGAATAATAAATCGTGATCTATAAATTTTTTATCTGTGATCATTAAATAATCTGTAACCGACTAATTTGAAAATTTGTGACCGACGAATAAAATGTGACCTTAAATTTTTTGATCCGTGACCATTAAATTATCTGTGATCAATTAATTTGATAATATGTGACCAATAAATAAATTGTGACGTATAATTATGTATATGTGACCATTAATTGTATAAATTTGATTTTATTGTATTTAATTAAGAAATATTTTTAATTAATTAAATATATACCTTAATTTTGAATTTTAAACTATAAACCTGACTTGTGAATTGGTGTAAACAATACACCTGATTTTTTCCCTTTATTTTATCTTGGAGCCTCAGGACCCCAATTTTATACAACGCATTTTGGTCCATTTGATATTTCATTTTCTTGGTGCCATCCTTTTCTTGGGCTATTGCAGTATGTTTTCTCTCCCAAATTTATCAAGTCAACTTGCCCTTACGGGTTTTATATGGAAGTGGTCTGCGGGTTTTGTGCCCTTACCAGATTTTACAAGCTTCTTTCTCGGTGGGATTATCATTATCTTTTGATGTGTTGCTTGGTGAAATCGCCATATGAATTATGAGCATTACCATATTGTCTAAAACTGTGGCTCTATTAATGAGTAAGTGCGGAGGTTATCATGTGAGTTGAAAACCAAAAAAGCCTCCTGCTATCACCATCTAAGGGCAATAAAAAGTAGAATTGATGCTTGGAAATATATTAATTTGAAGCCACCAATTGCACATGGGTTTTTCACACTTTCCCCAACTGCTTGCTTCCATTAACATCCCAAAAATGAGCCTGCAGCTACCATACTCCACATTTGAAGATCAATCGTCAAAAATGGACATTTTATTATTTATTTTTGTCTACTTTCTGGTGGTGTCCATATTCTGAGTTTAGTATAATTGTCAAATAAAGTTGCTGATTTTTTTCTTTTTATTTTTGGTCAAATGCACCAATAAATCGTACTTTTCACAACGAAAAATGTAGAATAAAAATGACTACATCTTGGGGTTCAGAGGTAGTATGATGAGGCATAATTTACATGCTGGGAAACATTTTTATTTTTCCATCTTTGCCTCCGACAATGTGACTAGGGATCAGTTAAGCATGATTTCTATAAAACAGCCCATAAGTGGTGTTAACGTACCTTTCTTGTTCATCTGGCTAGGCTGCTTATCATATTATTGAATGGGACTTTTTAACAATGATTTCATACTCTAGCTTGTGGCTTTCTTATTTATTAAATGCGAGTCTCCAACTCGTGGATTTTTTACGGTATGTGCAAATGCACGCTGTAAATAATCTAGTTTGATTTTTTATGGCGTGCACAAATACACGCTGTAAATAATCTAGTTTTAAGAAAAAACGACATGCTTTAAATGCACGACGTAAAAAGTCTCTTTTTACGGCAAACGTCAATTGCACGCCGTAAACATATGCCGTAAAAAATTACTTTTGTTGTAGTGATCGACGATATTTCAACTTTATTTATCTTTTGAGAGCTCATTACGCATCTATTTCAGCTACATCTATCTTCAAAGAGTTTATCACATTTTTAAATCAGTTCCACCCCAATCAAAAGTGCCTTGCCAGTCCACTATTTTCCTTAGTCGAACTAGTATTCTCCGAAGTGCACCCACTTAGTTGAGCCTATATTCTCCTTAGCACATTAGTTCCTAAGTCCACATTTATTGAAATAGTTTATATTCTCGAGGCAATTCACAAGTCCTTGCTTATTTGTGATCGATGTATATTTTCGAGGCAGTTCGTAAGTCTTTGATTATCGAAGCTACTCATATTTTTGAGGCAATCTATAAGACTTCAACTTATGAGTTTGACTCGCACATGAATGTACAACTCAAACTTGAAGGACTATTGTTATACCTATAAATTGTGCGGCATGCACATGACCGAGGGGTCCCATATATGACGACGTGGCATCGACTATTTAACTTATGATGTAACTCGTTTTTTGCCTATCTACTAGAAGTGTATCATCACTGAATAACATACAACAACATGGCCTCATTGAAATCTTTGCTACTAGCATTACTCCATCTCACTCTTGTGACTTCTCCGTTGTACATTATCTTAGCCGCTATTTGGTTCAATTAAAAAAATTATTTAAATTTAAGTTAAAGTCGACAAGTAATGTTAATCACATATTTCATGTGATCTACAACTTTTCATTTACATATTCCATTAACTTTTATCAAAATTTACTAAAATTATGAATTTTTTTTATCTAAACCAACATGAACTAGACAATATCGATATACAAAACTTCCTTTAGCACCTACCGCACTTCTTTAGACACCCTAGTATAGGATTTTGGTAGATAAGTGAAAACCATATATTTGTTTCTTTCTTTTTTTTTCCATATTTCTCCATCAATCTTCTGGGCAAGTAAATGACTTCTACGTACTTCTCCCTCGCACAAAGCTGATATTCTAATACCTAATCTATGTTTAATTACCATTTTCCAATATCTTTGCAGTAAGATATGTTTCCACGAGGGCAAGAGATCATTTTAAGGAGATTTGGATGGTTTTCTCGTTGAAAAATGATTGCGCAACTATATTGGAAGACCTAGGACCAACTTAATACTCGAGTAATAATCTTTCAATATTATTAATATGGAGTGAAATAATGGATATAAACTCTGATTGCATTCGGAATTAAATTTAGCTTCATTTGTATACAAGTGGACTTCAGCACTTGTTTGGGCTCCATTTAACGAGATTTTGAAAAAAAAAATGTATTTTGAAATCGTAATTTTTTGGAGAATGTGCAGTTAAGAAGTAAGAATTTTTTTTGAATTTACGTATAATATTATTTTACTAAAAAATATATGGTTGAAAATGAGTTTTTTTTTTTTAAAAAAATATATATATTTTTTAATTTAATAGAGCCCAAACAATGGCTTAAAGTGGATTGCGTTTGTATTGTACTGAATTTGGTTGAAATATGAGTCTAACGGCTCTTTTTTTCATTTTAATGCCTACCAAACGAAGGCTTAATGGAATTAACGGAATAATGTAATATAAATTAAAGTTAATAATTAATTTTAACTACATATTTTATAGGGCTTACAACTTTTCAACTACACATTTTATCACATTTTATTAAAATCTACTAAAAATTTGATTTTAACCACTATCAAACCGACTAAATAAAAAATAAAAAAGGTTACTCGTACCTTTCAAATTTCGTGTTGACTTGGTTTATTGATGTCGTATTGTATGTAGGCATATTATTATACATTATTTTCTTCTAGAGATATTTGAATCTTTCTCCGCCAAAATTCAGCAAGTTACCACATAAATGACATCAAGTATTATCTTTTTTTCTTTTTTTTTTAATGATCTGTCAATTCCCATTTACTTACATTATATTTGGAAAGAATTGCAATCACAATACCAACCTATCATTTTATCTCAGACTTGATTTAAACATTTCATTTGTGTCACTACAGTACCAAATCTTTCAAAACTTCTCACTTGGAGTCCAAATAGATGATTTCCATCCATTTGATCGTTGGTTGGAATAGTAAAATTTGACTTTTTTGACCAATTTTTAAAAGGGTAACATAGTAAAAAAAAAAAAAAAAAAACTTAAAAAAATCAAAACCACATCCATCCACTCCCATCTCCTTCTTCCCCAACCCCCTCACCCCAAATGCAAAATATAATGAAAGGTTTGGGATCAAGTCTGAGACAAACGAAATGTTTGGTACTGTGACTGCAATTCTCCGATACATTATTTAAGAATTGAATATTTAGTCATTTTATGACCTTTTATTATTCAGTTTTCAGTAAAAAAATACAATAAAAATAACATTATTTGCAACGTAGAATATGTTGTAAATAAATATATTTATATTAACAAATTATGAATGATTTTAAAAGATCAAATACATGTACCAAATGTTGCTTGTACTTTGATGAATGGAATATAAATTTACTCTTTATTGGAGTCGCTGAGACTTTTTCTTTTGGAGGTGGTTCATCTTTACAATTTAATATAAGTAAAAAGAAAAAGTGGTTTTACTATCAAAATCGATGCATACCAACACAGAAAAGATGTGTTCATCCTTGTTTCTCAGTTTCGGCTGCAAGAAATTTAATCATTTTTGTTCAAGAAAAAAGGAATTTTTATTAAAAGTTGAACCCCAACCTTGAGGGCCCTCACCACCCCCACCTCTAGAGTATTGTTGAAGAGGTAAATCGCTGAATGTATCTCAGCAGACCAGTGTACAAGAGCTGTCATACTGGTGTCCACAAATAGTCAAATTTCAAATCTTGTTAAAGACAAGAATCGAACTCTCACACTGCGGCTATCAACTCAGCTGAGACTATCCAACTTTTGTTTTTTACACCACTAAGGTATGTCCCGGAGGACAAGAAAAGGAATTTTTAGAGCCTGTTTGATATGGCTTAAAATCCAATTAAAATTGAAAATATGGTCGTTATTAGGTTTCACCCGTCTAATAAAAGTCAACAATAACGACTATATTTTCAATTTTAATCCGATTTTAATCTCTACCACACACCCTCTTATTGTTGTTATTGTGTGTCGTCTTAGTTCTAACTTCCACAAACGGAGTGGTAGATTTTGTGCTAGTAAATAACTTTATGATTGTTAACTCATATGTGACTTAAAACAAATTGAAAGCATTCTTGCAAGCTGCAACCATAAAATGTTTGAGATTTTAGTAATTTTTGATAATAAAAAAAAATGATGAAACGTATGGTTGAAATATTAATAAAAATTGTAAGTAAAATATGTGGTTAAAAATTATTTTAAAGAAAATGAATTTTAAAAAATGGGGTCACGACAGATAAAAGTTACAGAAATCACAATCCTTGACCTAATCTAATTCAACGCTTTAAATGTATTAAATTATTTATTGGGTGTTATTGGACGTAGGTAAAAAACTTTGAATATTCTAATAATTTAGACAGTTCGATTAATTTAAATTAAGGAACGTAATTAGTTGTCAAATTTATAAATAGGAAAAATTGTCCCCTTTAATCTTAAAACAGTTCTGATACAGTTATAATTTTCTAGACAATTTTGTTGACATTTTTTTTTGACACGGCACACATTTTTGTTATTGATTTTAACATTACTTTAAAATAATCAGTTGTCTCAATTTTGACACCTCACACAATGTCAAGGAAGATGTGCATTTTTAATATACAAATAGCTTAATCATATTCTTAAATTACACCAAAAATAAAATAAAACATCATCTTTTAGAGCGTAGGGTCCGTTTGATTGTAAATGTAGAAAATAAGTGGAAAGAAAATAAATTACAAAGAATTGAATTGTCTAAAATTTGTTTTTACTGAGAATTGTAATTAATTGTATTTGATTTGTATAATTTTTCACCTGAAAAATGTTGAAAGTTTGGTGTCTGTTTGACTTTATTTTTTCATGAAAATTGTCCATTAAAGTGATAATTTTTTTTTACAATTGGATCTAAAATTTGTTCCAATTGCTAAAAAAAATTATCATACCGAATACCATTCGTTTAACTTTGTTTTGCATAGAAATTGTCCATCTAAAGAAATTTTTTTTATCATTGTTGATAAAAAAAATTTCCAACTGCCCAAAAAAAAAAGGTGGAAAACCAAAAACCACAAAAACAAGAAGAAAACAATTTCCTTAAAAAGGTGGAATTCAGGCGCGTGAGGCAATAAGTGGGAAAAAGGAATTTCTGGCAAAAACTTGTCCATCAAATGGCCAAAAGCATGGAAAATTAAAAATATTTTCCCACTTCCCTAGAAAAAATAGCATTTCAAACAGGGCCTTAGTTTAAAATCGAACTAATTTATTGAGGGAATTGCAACATTGGTCTTCAATACGTACATCGTATATTGGTCCTCAACATAAAAGAAGAACGAATTGATGTCCAAATACCATTTGAAAAGGTTAGGAAATCCATTAACCACATTGGAAAAAATCAGAAACTCTGGTGACCGAATTGAAAAATACGGTTCATGACGAGGTTTTCCATTAAACAATGCATTATCAATCCTTTCAAGAGAGATGGAATTAAAGTGGAGCCATCATCCATGTCCCGTCGATCAAGCATATAGTTTGAGTGCTTCCATCTATGACATAAAAGATTTGACCATGATAGTATAGATGATCTAATAAGTTTGAACATTAACTATGCATGATCACCCTCAAGCAACAATTTCAAATTTGATTAGCATGTTGGATGCTTCACGACAAGCATGATGAGTAGAAGCAGGATCGAAATATCAATGACATATTCATCTAAATATGTGTTAAAATATTGCGTTGTCGTCAAGAAAATACGCACCACATCAAATATTTACGTACAGATCCAAGTTAAAAAATAAATAAATTTAGACATAACAATTTAATGGACTCAAGAACTGATTGTGCAGATATAATAAAAAAAATTGAGGACTAATGTGCTATTTTAACAATAGATTAGGGACCAATAAAACACGTTTTATTTTTTTCCTAAAAAGAGGTAGGAAAAATTTAAAAAACAAAACAAAATAAAAGAGAAACAACAACACAGAAGCATAGGAGTGGAATTGGATGCCGAATTATCTTAGCCGTTGAACGTGTACAAAAATCAATCATAAACGTCCCTTTCTCTCTTCAAATCCGAAAAAAGTCTTCGTCGTTGAAATCTTTGTCTTTTGATTTCCTCAAACAACTCAACCAAATGCTCCTACAAATCATGAATTGAATGCCATTTCAATGATTTTATAAAATCACCTGATTAAATGGGACAAGTTTTCGATTCAAAATTGATTTTCAGTTTCTTTGCTATTCATTGTTGTTTTTCTCTCGTCCATGGAAAATCTAATGGTACTCAGTCACCTGTTACGCCCATCAATCACGATCTCTACCATACCAGGTAGTTATTTCACCTCGTTGGCGAGTTTTATTTAATTTTGACGTTATTTTACTTTCCTTTTTAATGGATTTTCTGGTGTGATTGTCTTCTTCGTTTGACATTTTATGAGTTGCAATTAATGGGAATGAGCAAATTTAAGCTTCAGTAGATCCTGATTTGGAAGTTCGCTGGCTTTCTGAAAATTTTAAAATGTTATTCGAATAACTAGCGATATTTTGATGCTAATTGCAATAGTTTTGAATAATATTTCCTTGTCCGTAAATTAGGTTTATTAGGATTATCTTGCACTGTGTTTGAATCTAAATGATAGAATCTATAAAAACTGGAATCTTCACTAGCATTGAGCTTATTAACATTGTCCATATGATTTTGTGTTGAGCTGAAATTTTCCTGATGATTTGGACCATTAAATTTTGAAGCAACATAGCTGCTAGGTTTTTTCAGGGAATACAAAAACAGAAACTTTTGTTGTATTATATTCGGATTACCCCAATAATTTTTTTAACTGTTTAGATTGGAAGTTAGTATATTAGAATTCAAATATAAAAGCCTGGAAATTTCGTGATGCATAAGTCATCATTGGCTTTCCCTTTTTCTTTTGAAATTTTCCAACATATATGACTGTGGATTTGTTTCTTGGATCTTTTACAGTGGAAGTTTACTGGAAGAAATCGAATCATTGGTTCATCGCCACCCAGATAAACTCTCGGTTGATATTGGATTGTATTTTTTGTTATTAGTGTTTATCCATTGCTGCAACAAGTTATGTTCTCTAATTATTACTGTTATTTAGCAGATGGAGAAAATTTCTAGTAAAAATAGAGGCTATGAGACAGAGATGACAGTAGTTACTTATTGCCAGGAAAGGAGAGAGAGCGATAACAGATCAAAGTTTAGGATTCTTCTTGTAAGTATTTGCTTTGCTGTTTTTCAATATAATCTTCATTTGAAGCGGGGACAATTAATTTTTTACTTTCTTAAATTAAGAAAAGAGATAATATCTGTGATTGAATGAATCTTGACCTGTCTGAACTAAAATTTATGATAAATGTGTATTCTGCACAAGATACTCTACTCAATTGGAATAAAGAGTTAAAAAAATCTCAGATTGATTATTGCTGGTGTTTTTGACAGATAATTACTTGTATTCCAGAGTTTTGGACAGCATGGTAGGGAGCTCATTACCACTGAGCTAGCATTGCGGCTCCTCTCTATTTTAAGTGAAGAGGAATTCTTACCCAACATGGACCGTGTTGCATTTAATAAGACTCTCAATAGGCTTGTTATAAAGGTAATGTGTATCTATGAATTTATTGCATGTGGAATTTTACATATATATTATCATTATATACAACTGAAAAAACCATAATATATTCTTGTTAAATTCTTGTCGATTGTGATTATGTATTAGTCCCTGTTTGGTACACATTAAAATTTTCATTATCATTCTTCTACTTATTTTCAACCACACATTCTTCAATAAAATAATATTTTCCATCACATCAATAACTTTTCCTTCTTTCTCAACTACACATTCTCCATCAATCTACTATTCCAGAATACATTCTTCCAAAATAATGTGGCTCAAACACACCCTAGGTTTTCTTTTGTCAATTTCTGATCTTCCGCATTGATCTGTATGTGAGTACATTTTTTGAAGTTCTAGAAGTTGAATATTGTTATTTAGATGGTGTCTCTTACTTCTACATTGGCTTCAAAAACAGCAGTAATCAGTTTCATATATTCACAACATGTGAAGACTCTTGCAAGTTTGCACACTATTGTATACATATAATTCTTGTTACTGTAATTTAATGTTGAGAACTAATGATTTCTTCAATAATATTGCATCTTGATCTTTCAGGTTGTACCGATGGAAAATTGGAATGGCCGCAAACTTGTTGAAGCAGGAGAACTGTGTGAGAGAAGAAATGGTAGTAGTCTTGGTTGCTCAAATTCAATATGTTATTACAAATAGAACTACTGAGATGTTCTAAGTTTTGAGTTACTTGCAGGAAGAGGAGTTGATCTCAATCGAAATTGGAGTGTAGACTGGGGCAAGAAGGAGAAGGTTTGTATATTTCTCTTTTAGGACATTAGAAGGTCCATTCAGTTAATAATATTAGACTGGGCTCTTTGAACTTTGTCCGGCTACATTACAATTGTTATGCGATTATCTTGATATGTTATTGACATAAAATAGGTGATGATTATGTGGAAATTTACATAGATTATGAGGCATTATGCTATAGAACTTCTTTATATTCTGCTATATATTACTTTTTCCTTGTTCAGAAGTTGCTGTTGTGTCTTAAGATTCTCCATCTCTCTCCAGGATTATGATCCATATGAAGAAAATCCTGGGACTGCTCCTTTTAGTGAGCCTGAAACTCAAATAATGAGAAAACTATCCGTCTCATTTGAACCACATGTTTGGGTTAATGTGCATTCTGGAATGGAGGTGAGTCATACTTCTAAATGCAAATATCATCTCCAATGCAAAGTTTTTAATAATTTGTTTAATATATACGCAACACATACATTTCATCCCCCAAAAAGTTTTTTGCCCCCTGGAAAATCCTTCCCCCCCCTCTCCCCTCCGCGACCCACTCACACCACCCTTTTGGCATCATTTTAAGAGGTATAACCTTTATTATTGACATCCCACTACCACTATTTCAAATTATAAATCTACCCTTGGCTTTCTACCACAACTTCTATAAAGTGTCTGAATGTGGACATCATTTTTTGCTAAATTTTCTAATGCCTGCTGTAAGTGGCCAACATCAGAATCTGAATGTATCAGAACATCCATTTTGGGTAGGGTCATCCATCTTGAAACATCCAAAAATGAAAAGCAGTCAAACAACATCAAGTGGAGAATATATGACAGCTTATATTTTCAGAGCGCATATCTGGTTTATTATGTTTGCTTTTACCTTTTATTTATGTTCTTTATTAATGTTGCAAAATTTTGGTAACATGTAATTTTATCCCTTGTGAATTCGTGGTTTGTTGATACTTCTCCTTCGATATCATAATGAAGACATGTTATTCTGCCATATCATTTACTTGCTTTTGTACTTGAACATTCAGCTGACCATAACTATTTCCTGCATGTTCTAGTCATTGAGGCTGTCAATATGTTCTTTATGTTTCTGTGCCTTTCTACTGTTGTGTTGACTGTTTTTTTCCTTGTGGGTATGGTGTCAATAGCTTTTCTTATTGGTACTTGTTTTATTATTAGGCTCTGTTTATGCCATATGATCACAAAAACACAACTCCAGTTGGACTACCCTCTAAGATGATGACGTCGATGCTTGAAGTGATGAACCATTTTCACTTGAAAGATCGTTGTATAATTGGATCAGGCGGAGGCTCTGTTGGGTTAGTGTTATATCATATCAAAACACTTTCCACGTTAATGCTTCTATTCATTTGGGGGAATTCTCTTTTGTTGAAACCTGAAAGAAAAGAATCAGTAGTCTCACTTTTCTTAATTCCTTCTGTTCTGTGAGTACTGAGTTGTCATTGAAAAAGAATGAGTGCCATTAATTTGAAAGCTGAGAAAAGCTGGTTCTTACCAAGCAATTTAATTATCTCTACAAACTCGCCACAATCAACTTGCAATTATTTTTTTTTTTTTTTTTGGGTTGGGTTCAGAAAATGTTTGGGAGCAAGTCCTGGGAAGATTGTGGTATTGATTATTAAGGAATAACTAGAGCTAGCATGGGAAACTTTACTTTTAACATGCCCACCTTGTTTCTACTGATTGCGAATCTGCAATCTTATATATAGGTATCTAGCTCATGGGACGGCTACTGATTACATGTATGACATTGCTAGGGTGCCCATGGCTTTTACCTTTGAGGTTTGTGGATGCCCTCTTGCTACTGTAATTTGCTTGAATCTTTTTGCCCTTAATGGCCTTACACATCCAATTCATGTTGCAGATATATGGAGACAGCAAAGCCTCCTCAAAAGACTGCTTCAAAATGTTCAATCCTATTGATATCACCACCTTTAACGTATGTCAAACTGCAGTATGAAGTGCATTTTTTCTTATCCAATTACATCATAGATGTTACGTGTTTTATAAGAAAGATTTACTTTGGAGGTAAAAAACATTGAACGTCACTTGCCTTGTAGCGAAGTATCATGGTAGTCATGGAACTTTATTCCATTCCAAAATACTGACTGAAGTTTAATTTTTGTTTGGTTAAGTCACTCAATTAACATTTGTTAACGATGAACATTGCCCTAGAAAAGTTAACCAAATTTAACTGTCCAGACTGAAACAAAAGCCAAACTTCATTGACCACTTTGAAACAAAATAAAATTTGGTTTAACCCTTTATTTGGAAATAAAAGAAATGCAACTTTACGTTCATCCAAGTACATATATCACTAAATTTTCTTGATATTTGGATTTGCAGAGAGTACTAAATGATTGGTCTGCAGCATTCTTCAAGATGTTCAGTATAGGCTTAGAGCAGATGGATGAACTTCACTCAAAGGCAGTTGCATCCACTTTTGACAAGTGGGTATCGATAGATGACTACCTTAACGGGTATCTAATGGAGAGGAAAAATAGATACGGGAAGAAGGTAGAGGTGCTCGATCTTGGAATGCAGGAAATTAGAACATATTTCAGACTATTCTTGCTATCGTCTGTTTTGTTGTTGTTCATGTTTTGTTCAAGAATCTCAAAGAGCACTAGACCTATTGTTTCTGCCATGACTTTGTAATTGCTTAGGTGGTTGTTTGGTTCTGAGGAGGAGTCTTTCCTGTTTCTTTTTTTTTTGTTTCTGTTTCTGTTTCTATATTTTTGGAGGGCGGATGGCAGAGGGTCGAGTTTGTAGGTAAAGAGAGTATATTTTTTTGTCCACGTGTAATTTATTCATATTGAAATATCAATTTGGGTTTAATATACATTCGTTTTTCAGAATAGTGATGATAGTTTCCTTTCTTGTAACAGTAGAATCTGAGATTTTGTGATTAATGTGATGTGGAGAATTACTCATAACATGTGATTTTTTAACAGCAGAAGCTTTTTGGAAAATGATTCAAATAAAAAGATGGTGCAAAATAAATATTTTGATAAGAGTCAAAATAAATCATTTGAAGCTGAATTGAGCAAGATTTCAGGTAGTTCAATTTCTGATACAAGGGCCCCTTTTTATCAATGTAATTTCAAACTAAAATTTAAGGAAAGAAAATCCAAGAGCTCTCCCCCAAGCAGTTGATACTCAATAACAGTTACCTGAACTACTTATAAAAATAAGTTACACTGTCACCAGTAAAAGCAATGCCCGCACCATGGTTTGAGGTCTACAGCTCCAACATTCTTGTCCTAGAAGACGTGAAGCTCTATTTAAATGTTCTCTCCTGGAGGTAGATTCGCCATCTTTGGCATTGTACCGAGCACCCGTTCCATATCAAAGCGAACTTCGATATTCCTAATACCATAACTAGGGGTGGGCGTGGGTTGGGTTGGGTCGGGTCGGGTCGGTTTTTCCCCCAACCCATACCCAACCCAACATGGTCGGTTTGATATAAATTCAACCCAATCCAACTCATGTAAAGATTGAAACCCAACCCAATCCAACCCAACCAAATGTCGGTCGGGTTGGGTTGGGTTGGTCGGGTTCGGTTAGGAGTTGGGACGACCTATGAACAAACATTAAAGCCACCAAAGTACTAAATTTAAAGCAACATTAATATATTGCGTTAAAGAGAGATGAATTGGAAGATAAATCTCATCCAAAATCACAACTAATGTTGATGATTTGGTGAGACGACGCCCGCCGCATGAGAGAGATGATGGAAGATATGTTGTTAGTATTTTTTTTTCTCTCACTTTTTTTTTTACCGGGTATCTCACCTTTATTCTATTTTAGTTTGACAAAGTTTTTTAGTTTTTTAATTAGTGGGTCGGGTTGGGTGGTTTTTGTCGGGTTGGATGTGTTAACCCACAACCCAACCCAACCCAACCAACTTAACATTGCCACCCAACCCAACCCAAGAAAAAAATGGAAAAAATCGACCCAACCCGATCGGGTTGGGTTGGGTTGGGCGGGTTTTTGCCCACCCCTAACTATAACCAACCAGCAGCTTGGCAACATCCGAGGCACTCGTCTCTGTCACACTAGTCTGCAAATGAAACAAAGGTTGGGTTCTTCTCAATATCCATCTAATCTATACGGGCATGTTTGGTACAAAATATTAAACAATATAATGAACAAAATCTCAGCCACTCTTTTCGTGCCGTCTAACACTTCATGGCAAACATACCATTAGGGTTAAAAAATTCAATCAATCCAAAATTCTAAAGAGTAAGATTAGGAAGTGGCACATACTCCTGTCTCACGAGTAGAAATAAAAGTTAGGGAAATATATTTGTAACTATTTCATCTAGGTTAGTAGAAAAGGTTGGTACACAACTGGCCAGGCTGTTACATAGAAGTTTGACTTACAGTTCACACCAATTAGAGCATGTCTGGAAAAGCTTAAAAAGTTTACTTATAAGTGAATAAGTTTTGATTAAATAATTTATTATTGGTCAAAGTTAAAATAAAGTTGCTTATTTTGATTCAAAGGTAAGAGCTTTCCATATTCAAACAAACAAAAAGTTCAACTGCTACCTAAAATAGGAAAAAGCTGTCGGATCTCTAACCTTCAGATTTTGAGGCTCTAGAGAGTTTAGATATTCCAACCGTTCATTGTGCCCGTTAGCAGTTTTTCTTGCTACTTGGCGGTTAAGTTCGTCAATCTCTGCTTCAAGTAACTCAATGTATTTGACTGCATCTATTTTTTCGGGACCTGAGATATTACTCCACCTTAAAACTTTACCTGTCACTTTTTTTCTGAGAGCATAATCTTGTTCATCCTATACAAGTCGTAAAACCAAGTCAAAATAGCTCATCAGAGATGTGAATAGGACCTTTGCTAAATTGCTACTATGAACATTATATACTAAAGTTCTCTCTGTACAATTGTTGAACACTGTTATTAAGCTAGGGAAAAAAATGAATTGAAAGGAATCTGCTCACTGAGGAGAGATCTTGTGATAACAGTTTTCACTACCTAATAGGATTGTAAAGTTTGACCCAAAATCCATTGGATATTTGTGGATTTGTTGATTTGGCTTTGAAAATGTCAAAAGATGAACCAAGGAGGAAAAGACACCAAATGACCGCTAGATTACCGCTCGAGCAGAGCTGCCGCCAGCCCGTGCTCGAGGGACATTGCCGCTTGCTTACCGTGAGCCTGGTGGTCGAGATCACATTTGTCTGGCCCAAGATCTTTAGAACTCTTATTAGGATTTGACATGTACCTCTATATATAGTTAGCTTTTCTTCATAATTAGAACAAGTTAGATTTCATTAGAATTATGATAAACACAATTTCTTGTATTCTTGTATTGTGATCGCTATTTCATATTGTGTCATATAATTTCGTTTCTTCTATTCATAACAAGTGGTTTCAAGAAAAATAATTCTTGTTCGGATTCTAACAAGTGGTATCACAGTTTAAAGTTTGATTTATTCGAGATTTTGTTCTTGTGATGACAACAATGAAGCATGATATTCTGTTTTTGGATCGCAACACTAGATTCTCACCGTAGCAGGTAAAGATGCGAGCAGTGCTCGCTCGGATGAATTTGGACAACGATTTGTTGGGATTTGACAAGGTGTCCTCATATTAGTTAATAGAGGAGAAACAATGTAAGTATCAAAAGACCCTATTACAGATTCATTTTTATCTTTCGAATCATATTTTTCAGAACGTTTTAAAAGAAAAAATCGTAGCTGCATTATGGTTGAAGTAAGAACAATTGTGCATGAATGAGAGTCTAACTAGCAAATTGCATCTAAATCAAAGTTTGTATTCTCCTCGTTGAAGAAATATATAATGCTTTATTTTCAAAGGAGAAGATAAAACATATTGTTGAATCTGAGGCTCAAGGAGAAGGTCCTATTATTCATGGTGGTTATGAGATGGGCATATCAAAGTCTAACTTCAATAATCAAATTTGTAACCATTGCAAGAAGACGGAACACATAAAGAAGGATTGCTGTAATGTACTAATTTGGAATCCTAGTACGTTTTTCATAATCAAGTTTTCACAACACTTACATTGATCACAACTTTGTATTGATTTTCGTTAACTTAGGTCTTGCATTCATAAGTTTATTAGTTAGCGACAATTTTGTTCTAGAAAAATCACCAATTTTTATAATTTCAGTTAAGGCTAAGTTAATTTGAATTTAAACTACTAGAATATCTGTGGGTACAATACTTGTACTCAATATCCATTTTACTACTTGTTAACGATCCGTGCACTTGCGGTATTTTAAACAAACAAGTTTTTGACCATCATATTCCAAAAGCAGGGACAATAAAGGATTGTATTTTGCGTCTCTGATATTAGCAGCTTGACAATCTGTGGTTCTATGAGTGATGAATTCAAGACATTTTGCCAACTTTGTGTTACCATTTGAATTCACTTGAAACTCTAAATTTTTGTTCATCGTGGATCATATATATTGCGTAGAATGTGGAGTCGACCGGCCTTAAAGCCAAACCTGTGCTCGAAAAAGTAGCCTGCATCAGTGTTCTTTTCCTCATTCTCCAACTTTTAATAATTCTTTTGTTCCTCTACTACTTGTTGTATTAGAAGTTAGTTATCGAGGTAAAGTAAGCAGCTATTAGAAAGTAATTATGCTTGGTAGAATACTGTTGGTGGGCACTTAGAATAATATTTTCATAATTTGCCCGAATAAAATCTGTACTCTTGGCACATATCTGCGCAAGCCTAAAGAGGTCTATTGAGCAATATGATCTCGATATAACAAGTCAAAAGGGGGAAAATAGACCAAAAGTATCAAGGCCTTTTGTAGTTGTTATAGATAGATTTAGCAATGAACCGAATAGAATGGCGAAAAAAAGATTCAAGTATTTGACATATAAATCTGTTCAAACGTGGAAAAAAAAAAAAAATCTCATCATGTTCTGATTGCCAGTTTTCTGCCTTGGGCACTGCTGCCTTTCTGCGAGTGTTTGAGCAATTTTCCTTGCTGAATAGATTGAATTGATGTCTAGATTTGGTAAAACCATAGCGATGTTACTGTTATATATTTAATAATTTATTATGACCTTATCAAGTATCATCCCAGGTGGATGCATTTAATTGGATTTGTTGATCTCCTTGACAGTGGTGGGAGAAAAGTGATTGGACTGGATACAAAGAGCTAGGTACTGGAAGTTGGTTGTATTTTTTTTAATTTTCAGCTTTTTCCAGTTAATTCTTCTAGAGCGCACCATCTTTTTTGTAGCTTGTATGCAGAAGGAGATTCTTGGTGGGAAACATGGCGAGAAGTT
Organism: Fraxinus excelsior; assembly: GCA_019097785.1. Taxonomy (NCBI): domain Eukaryota; kingdom Viridiplantae; phylum Streptophyta; class Magnoliopsida; order Lamiales; family Oleaceae; genus Fraxinus; species Fraxinus excelsior. Next base: position 1,331,541 of record CM032644.1, read on the forward strand.
CTTCCCCAAGATGAATGGAGGTTTGGCTTTTAATGTCCTTCCCTCCATCTCTCACATTCTTTATTATCTTGAGAATCTTAAAGCTGTAATTATTCAACTACATAGTTTAGCAGCACCACGATTATAAATCTACAGAAGCAAGCAAAATCAGGAACTGAAAATGGTACGAAAATTGGTAAGGAAATCTTTTTCATGCTAATTCTCTTATCTTCCACAAGCAACAAAAATATCTGCTTGAAGTTCAGTTGAAAATGCATGCTTTCTGTACAGATAGAAAGAACAACCATTATGATGGGAGAGGATCAGTTCTGAAATGATATCTTTTTTCTTTTCTTCCAGATATAGCTTGTCGTCCCAGGTCTAGATACAACAACATTGAGATCTTTCAGCTGAATTATTCAGCACCTTTAGAATCTCTTCTGAAATTTTCCTGTTTCATTTTATTTTATTTTTTTCCTGTCTTTGGACCTTTTATAAGGCTAGCATTACCAATAACATTCTATGTAATTGTTTTTCATTTCACAGTGATAAATGGGTGGAAAGTTATATTAGGGATGAGTGAGCACAGTTATGTGAATCTTGATGCTGAACTTTCTTTAGCCCAAGTGACTCTTTTCAGGATGCGTCTTTCTGTTCCCATTCATCACTGTGATTACACGAGAAACATAAACTGGAACTGTTGAAACTTATGACGAGGATGGATAGTGAAATAATGACTCGCTGGCTGTTTCTTCTGTAGGTTACTGAAGTTACATTTTGTTTATCTCCAGGACAGACAAATGGGCTGAGACTGAACTTGGTACCAAGTGGGGAGACAAGTTTTTTGCTGGCATTGGTTCGCGTCAAGGGGAGACATGGCATGTATCACCCCGTCATGGAACTTGTAGAATCAGCTCGTCGACATGGAACTTGATGAACAAACCTCTTTGTGCTGTTCGAGAGTATAGTAAAAGTACAACCGGAGAAAGCTGGGACATTGTGGTAGATGAAGAAACATATTATGAGCTAATTAATAGCTCTATCTTCTTCGTGTCGAGTTGAATATAAATAATAGCAAGCTCATGACGCCCAAAATTGATCCATTCTCCTTCTTATTGAAGGCCGGTCCCCATTATCGATGGGCTGATGTTGTATGTGATTCAAAGTAGTTGCTCTTAGGAAAGACCTCTTGGAATCTACCATGTTATGGTTTGACCCAAATTTTAGGAGGTATTGGAGTCTAAATTTGAGTGGTCTTGAAGATATCAAAATTATAGACCAGAGGAAAAAGTCACTGCATTTTCGCTGGCGCGTTCGAGCGAGCTCAGTAGAAAACAACTCGAGACTTGGTCGCTCGCCTGACACTGCCCTGTTGTTCAAGTAACAAGCTTATCCGGCTTAGGTCCGTTTTCATTTTTACGCGATTTTGGACTTCTATTCTTATACAACATGTTCTCTAGGGTTTATATATATATATGACACGATTTGTATAGAAATTAACACAATAGAGAGAGAGATTCATACAATATCTCAAGAGTTTTAGATTTCAATTGAGCACATTGAGATCTTATATATATATATATGCCCGTGATTTTTTCTCGTATTGGATTTTCACGTAAATCTTAGTCTTTATTTTCTTTTTGTTTAATTCATTATCGTCATTATCACTCGATCCAAATTCATAACAATTGATAACAGTGCAATTTTGATATCTTGTTTGTTCCATAACATACCTGAATCAATCATGAATTTGGCTCTACTCCACCACCTTCAGATGAATCTTCTTCGTCGCAATGACACTGGTTTCAAAAGTTTACGTGGTTAACATAGGTGGTCTGAAAGATTTTCGACAGTCATTTGAAATTGTGAACTCTTATAGCAGGACGTTAATTTTATTTAGAACGTGAGGCTATCTCCTTAAACAAACACTTAAATATTAATTAATAATTAATCAGTTTTAGCAATCATGCCTATACATGCATGAACATGCTATGATTCATTGACACATTGGCCTGCAAATTTTGTTCATTGTAACCAGAAAAAAATAATTATTCACAATTTTATATATATATATAGACAAATTCGAGGGAGCCCATTTGTCACGGTTGGCTATTCAGCAAACATTAATTTCTAGAGAGACAATTATATTAATAATAAAATAATGACTGGTTTGACACACAACCATTGAATTTGAACCGTTACGATACTTCAATTATTGAATTAATTATAACCATATGATAAAATCAAGTATGGTAATGACCAGCAAAAATTTTGTTCACAAAATTTGATATTTTACTTATGATTTATATGACTTATATGTTATATCACTTTATTTAAAAAATTTATATCGAAATCAAAATCTTGGACAATTCAACTATCTCAAAATAAATAAACAAATATTAAAGTAAAGAAATTTTATTTATTTATATTCATTATAATTCCAGATTTTATTTTATTTTTATTGAATCCACTACAAGGATTGAGCATTTGTTCATAATAAAAATAAAAAACTAAAATATAAGGCCAAACAGTCAATAATTAATTTTAATCACACATTTTATGATAATTACAATTTTTCATCCATGCATTTCATTTAAGTTTAATGAAAATTTACTAAAAAATTAATTTTAATATGAATGAAAGAGCAAAAGAAAATATTGCTTTCTCATCTATCTTCATGATGATTAACATTTGAATGACAGCTCAATTCCGTCCATCCACGGCCACGGCCACGGCCACGGTGACAAGAGTTTAATGAGGACAGATTGTCACTCGCGCGCACGTGGTGTTGTGGCGTCCACCAGAAATGGAAAACCTGTAAAAAAACACATACAGATCATTGCATGCCCACATGCATTTTCCATCTTCACCAACCTGTATATATTCTTGGATCCAAGTCTCACTCTTCCCCTACCCTACCCTACTCCACCCCACCCCACCCCTACGTCTCGTGTGTCCTCTCCATTTCTCTCTCCGCGTTGTGTTTCACCCTTTATAAACCGATACAGTTCCTTGTTAAACTTCAGAGATAGCCAGATAGCATATTCGCAAATTCACTGCTAAAAGACGCGGCATCACCGACGAAATGGTGGCTGGTTATCGTAGATCTCTTTCCTTCCCAAATCAGCCTAGCTATTCAGCTAAACCCAAAAAATATTTCCATGTCAGATCAGCCAGTCTTCCGTGCAGAACTCACCCCATAATTTCTCAGCTCAAGGATGAAATCAACGAGCTTAAATCATGGGGTTCGAAATCAGATAGCCGGACTTCTGTTTGGCTATGTAATGGCCTGAACAGCCTGAAAATTGTTCATGAATCCCTTGACGATCTTCTCCAGCTTCCACAGACTCAGGAATCATTCTCTGATCAGATGATTGAAAAGCTTCTGGAAGACAGTCTTCGATTTATCGACGTTTATGGGATCTTCCAAATGCTGGTTTTGACGTTGAAAGAAGAATTCATGGCGGCTCAGGTAGCTGTGAGAAGAAGAGATGAATCCAAAATGGCTATCCATTTGAAAAATCTAAACAAAACGGCTAAAGATATGAGCAAATTGGTGTCTACTGTCCAATCCATTGGAAAATACTCAATCCCTGATAATGGGACTGAGATTACTGATATCATTAGAGATGTTATTCAGGTTACAGTGTTGGTTTCTATTGAACTTTTACGTCGACTTTCAACATCGTTTTCGTTGCAGAAACCATCTTGCATGGGGCTAAGCTTCAGCAAGAAGGCAAAAAAAGTGAAGATGGATGAAGCCATTGAAGAATTTGAGCAACTAAATATGGAAAACTTGTGGGGTTTGAAGAAGAAAGGAGATGAAGAGGTGAAAATGGTGTCCAAGAAACTGCGTCAATTGGAGGATTGCATTGTTGAAATTGAGGGCTGTGGAGAAAGAACCTTTAGGAGTTTGATGAATACTAGGGTTTCACTGCTAAATGTTCTTACTCAATAACCGGGAAGAAAAGTTGACGATGAAGAATACAAAAGATTTACTGCTTTTCCTTTTCCTTTTTAATCATATTTTATTCTTTTGTGAAAAAAGTAGTAAGAAAAAAAGAAGTGAATATATTACACAAAAAAGGGAATTTACATATTGTATAGTATGTTGGTTTACAGTGAAAATAATTATATATTTTCAATTTTGTCACTTGATTTTTCGGTTTGTAATTAACAATCAAAGAAATAAATCGTTTTTAGCTTATCAGTTCCATATCTTAATCATCGACATAAATCTTTATACACATTTTATTCAAGTATTTTTTTACTCTTCACACATATTGGGGTCAATCGAGTTGATTGTCAAGTTATGGAACCAAATTATTGTTGACCCGTAAGCTGGTCACGAATTGACCTAGGCGGTGAGATCGTTGTGGGAGTTGGAAGGGGGGCAGGTGGCCCCCTCCTAGGGGCAACCCCTAAATAAAGGACTGTTTAATAATTTGTATTATTGTAAAATTCTAAAAAAGAATATGAGTACTTGTAAAATTTGATTTTACCCTAATTTATCTTATAAATAGGGAGCAGTCTTTAGGTTTATGTATTAATATCTAATAGACAAAAAGAGATTAGTAAACATTCTCTTATCATAATGAATTACTGCGGGGACGGGAGAAAACGTAGTATCACATTGAGGTAAATTTTTATAAATTTTGCGTGTTCTTGATTGTATTTTAAAATCGGGTATTTAAATTTTTTTTTTTTTTTCTCAATACTTAACATGTCACGTTACTTTTATCAATGACAGCCAACCTAGCACTAGGGCGCACGATCTGATGTGTGAACTGGATCAGTCAGGACAATTAAATTATAATTACTTAAGTAATTATTTTTACTGAGTAATCAATAATTGCATAAGTCGTTTACTTTTCACGAAATCCCATAATTAAGCAATTATTTTCCATCATTTTGTGTCTAATTAAAAGGAGCAAAGATGAATTGGCAATAACTGGTTTTGCAACTTGCAATATGTTTAGGATTTTTTAACCGACAATTGCCAACCACTTTTAGGCTTTTTAGCTTATAAGTAATTACTTATTTTGCAATTTATGTTAATTAATTTCAAGGAATATATCACTCAGAATTAGAGATATCATGTCCATCATCAGGGATGAGGAATTTTGTGATGGATTATCACATTTTTAAGATCAAGAAACTTGTACTTGATAGATCGCATACACAATCAATAATATTTAATATTTAGTCTATGCTTGGTGTAGATTAAAAGTTGGATCAACAACTTAAATTAAAGTCAACAATTAATTTTAATCATATATTTTGACGAATCCACAACTTTCCAATCATATATTCCATTAACAAAAAGGCTAAACAACATAATACTCCCTACCTATTGGTCAAACTGTCAAAAACCCCCAACCTTTGGAAAATAGCACAAAATGTCCCTATTTGAAACGTTTGGCCCCCATTATTTGGTATTATAATTTTTGGATTTTTTTTAATTGGTGATTGAAAAAGAAATAAAAATTTCTGATTTACGAGTAATACTATTAAAAATGTATGGTTGAAAAGAAAAGAGAAAAATGTATTATAATTTTAATTGGGGCCGAAAACGGGAGCTTAGGGTGGAATACCCCTTACCATCCACTTTCTCAATAAAAGATTGTGAGATAACGAATATGACATCACATTTAAATAAAACAAAAAAGAAAAGAAAAATAATAACAATATTTATGTGAAACCAGAGCCAACTTTGGGCAAAGGCAAGTGCGGCCATGCCTCAAGCCCAAAAATTAAAGGGCCTCAGTTTTTTTTTTTTTTTTTTTTGAAAAATACATCATTTATTCCTTTTTGATTATTTCCTAACCATCTTCCTCAATTCCTCTATGCAGGTGCATGCTAGAAGAACCACTAAACCAGAAAGGCGAAACGTCGAAACCCACCCTTGACAACGCCGTCTCATGTCTTCTTGCTTCTCTCTCAGCTGTCCACAGTTCATCGTCCGTCATCGTGCCATGCCACCGCTTGCCTATCGGTATAAACTTTGATTTCTATATATTCATCATCTTTTTTGCATCGAGCAATTTCTCAAATTATGTGGATTGAATACGGTTATTTTATTTAAATTTTGCACCGTACTCAAGTGATATCCTTTACACAATTTGTGAGTATTTTTTTACATGAATTTGATTTATCAGTGTTCGCGTTCTTGTTTTTGTTTGATTTGATAACTAATATGTTGAAGTATATCTATGGACTTCATGTTAATCGGGAATGTTTTATTCTTAGCATATATTAATGTGCTTTTTGGTGATTTTATCTTGAAAATTTGTGAAGAAGTGCAATTAAAGATTGAATCTTTATTAAAGAAGTGTTAAGTATATAATGGAGCAAACTGTACAAATAAGAGATGAATTACTTGATTTGGCGAAAGTAACGAAGAGTCTAAAGTAAAGAGTGAAGCCAAGTCGTTAACAACAAATGAACTTCAGAATTTTGAATTCTTACTTGACATGATTATCTAGTACAGATTGTTGCATGCAGTCAATATTGTGGGTAAATTTCTTCAAACCGAAAATATGGATATTGATCATGCTCTCAACCTCTTGCAAGAAATTGTTTCATTTCTTGAAGAATATAGGGAAAATGGGTTTGCTACTGCCATGAATGACGCAACAAAAAAGGCAAACGAAATGTGAATTGAAACAGTATTTCGAGAAAAAAAACGTATAATTCGAAGAAAAAACGATTTGATGAAAGCAGAAGTAATTAAGTAAATCAATCGGTTGAAAAATCTTTTAGAGTTGAATACTTTATTTTTATAACTGATCAAGCTCTATCTTTTATGAGAACTCGATTTGAACAATTCAAACAATATGATGACACGTTTGAATTTTTGTTCAATTTGAAGAGGTTAAGGGGTGAAACTCATTCAATTTTGATGAACTCTTGTATGAATCTTGAGAAAAAATTGGAACATAATGGAGGTTCAGATATTAGTAGAGATAAATTATTTTCGAAAATGCTAGTCTTGCGGTGCTATATACCAAATGAAACAACAAGAGCAATTGAAGTGCTACAATATTTGAAGACATTAAATGTTTGTTTCCCAAATGCTTATATTACATATAAAATATTGTTAACCATACCAGTTACAGTTGCATTTCCAGAAAGAAGTTTTTCCAAATTGAAGTTGATTAGGACTTACCCTCGCTCAATTATGTCACAAGAAAGATTGAATGAATTGTCTATATTATCAATAGAGAAAGATATGGTTCAACAATTAAATTATTAATATTTGATTAATGTTTTTGCCTCAGCGAGACGAATAGTATTTAACTGATTGTTTGAACTCTTGTTAGTTATGTTACTTTATAATATATCTTTTGTTCTTTTATTCGTTTGTTGTTCTACTGTTCATTGTTAAGTTAGCAATATGTTGCATTTACATTTTTTTCGGGGGCTCAGCTTTGGGAGTTCGCCTCTGGCCCCGAAAATCACATGACCGGCCATGGGGGAAACTTTTGAAATTAAGTGACCTCTTGGAAACCTTAAGTAAAGTTCAGTGATCAACCGGATAATTAACCATTTTGTCTTGTTAGAAGAGTATTAAGAAGTTGATTTAGCTCTTGTTTGACACCCATTTTGTTTGAAGAATTTGTTTTGTAATGGTGATTGATGGAAAAATATGTGGTTAAAAAGTAAGGAGAATTTTTGGGTTTATGTGTAATATTATTTTATTGATAGAATGTGTGGTTGAAATGAAGAAAAAGAAAAAAATGAGAATGAGAATGAGAATAAAATGGGTGTCAAACGGAGGCTTAATGTAACTTTCACATCAAACTCTTCTACAAAGAGCAAAACCCTATCATGTGGCTCATTCATCAACTTTTATCAAAAGTTTTGTAAAACAACCCATTAATTTTCACTCATGTTAGATTAAACTGGATATTTTTAATCAATTTTTTTATGTATATTATATATAATAGAATCTATATTTAGAGATACGGATTATATTACGAATTATACCATAAAACGTGCACTTGCAACTCTAAGGCTTTGTTTGTGTTCCATTTTTTAGGAAATGCATTTTGTAACAAATTTTTATTTATTTTTTTTTTATTTTATTTATTTATTTTTTAGAATGTATGGTTAAATAGTACGAAAAATTTTTGGGTTCATGGGTAAAATCATTTAATTGAGAAAGGGACTCGACCACCTATGGGATAATAGTTTTAACCCTTGTTCATGTTGTACGTAGCACAGCAATATATACTTATGCAATATTTAGTTATGTGTTAATTTTACGTCATAATGTCTTCACGTTTTCTAAAACTCGCTTATTCTTGGACGGTATCTCCAATATGAGTATCATGTTGATGGAGTGTTTACTACCAATTTGTGTAATTACTATTATTATTTTTTGGCTTCTTTGAACAAGGTCGTCTTCTATTTCCACCCTTTGCATATGCTTGCCAAAAAAAAATTGCTTAATCTAGTCACTTTTTGAGGTTCTAAAGATGCATGAGCTTGCCCCTCTCTCATCTTCTCTATTTGCAGTAACGAGTTCTTAAATATTTTCACTCCTTCTAAGACCCACTTTGGGACCCCTAAATATGGACAAATAATATTTTTAGTACTTTTTACCTTTTAAAGAGTGTGATTTCTATTAACACTAGTCGTTGACACGTGCGTTGCACGAATTTTGTATTTGTTGTGTTTTTATTAGTATAGAAATTATAGATGTTAAAAAAAGTATTGTAAGATTTATTGAATTATTCAAGAGTCTTGTAACCATATTATTATCTCGCTAATGCTCCATATAACAAAATGATTATTTTAAAAGTTGATATTACTGCACAGAGAAAGTCGCCAAAAATAAAATTGAAAACATCACGTGTATGTAGAACATGGAAGTACATGATGATAGAAACGTTTGACATACATAAAGATTACAGATTTATAGAAGTAAGAAATATTTGATTCATTAAATAATAAAGCAAGAAAATACATAGTAAAGAAGTTGTAAAATGATACCATGTAGCATTTACAAAATATATAGAGCAATAGATCAGGATGACCTAGGTTTGAGCAAGAATGAAAAGTTAGTTTTAGGTTGTGAGTTAAGTAGACTACTCTATATTGGACATTTGAAATTATTACAAGTGTCTAGTACATGTGAATTTAAAACACAGAACTTAAACACAATTTAAACATAAAATCAAAACATTCTAGTGGAAAAATTGTTCAGCCAACCAAAGGTACATCTGGGCAAAATTTAGAAACTTCTCTAATAGTGAGATGACATTAGGAAAAAATCATGAGATCAATCTTTATGTTATGAACCCTATATGATTTCAAATGGTTGTCTTAAAGGGTGATGCTTCTACAGATGAAAAAATGTAACAGATTATTGTTGCCTCAGTACACAAAATTCAAATTTGCGTTTCCGCAATACAATAGACACGCAATTTAATCAAAATTGTGATCAAACTTCCACGGCTTGCTCTTCATAAAATAATTCATTGTTAAATACCTAGAAAAATAAAAGGCAAACTTTTCTTAATTTCTACTGAATAAAATAAAAGGAGGATTTACCAAATTTAACATGCATTTAAAACATATTATGACAAAGTGTTTGAAACCCTGTCTGTAAACTCAATAGTCAAAGCTTGCTTAAAATGAGACAATAATGTAAATCATTCCATATGGATGCACCTATATTGAATTGCAAGTGGAATAAAAAAATTTTAATTATGTATTGTCTAAAAATGTCATACTTACCTCAACTTTGCAAAGAAAAAAATATCCCCACTTTTGTTAACACGATCAATGGTGAAACTTTTCAACTGGAATGCATCAATTGAGCAAACTATACCAAACTATACAAGCTTATATATTTCTAAAGTTATATCATAAGTAAAGAGTAAAGATAAGCAACAATAAAAACTTTAAAATTGACATAGATATATCATGGTTAAACAAGTTTCTCGGCTCAAAAGATCCTAAATCACACATGTAGTAGTCAAAAACCTATTTGTTAGTATTGAGTACGAAATCAATCTAATACAAAAACTAATCAAAAACATGTCTAGAATTGATGAAATAGTAGTTCAAACAAATCACACGACAAAGTAATCAGTGAAGAAAGTCAATATTAACACATTGTATAGTTGCATACCTAACATCTGAACTATGGGAATGATAAGTCATAGATCAAATTGGAAAAAAGGTAACAGAAATAATACTGCTATATAGTCAATGGGAAATCAAATTACATACAATGTGAACGGTATATCAAAAAAGCTAAATATGAGGACTAAATAATCTGACTCATTCACATCCACATTATAATTTTTGAAATTCATTATACGCATGGAAACTTCATTTACAAAACTTAGAGGAAACTTGCATGTGTTTGTACAATATATTATTTCTATTAAATAAACTTATAAAATGTAACATTCACTATTTATCTCCAATTATGCATCTGAATACTTGTGGAAATAAAAAGCGACACTTACCACAATTTCAGATCCCCTTGACTTTGAAATGCTCCATATCTATTAACACAAGATGGATAATATGCTTTTGGGCAACCTCTGTGAATTCACAGCGAAAAATTATTGATAAGCCCCATAAAACACAAAATCAACAAAACATTTTAAGAAACACGTGAACAAATTTTTTTCTGCTTACATTCTTAATATTATATGTCACTATACAAGAAACTCACATGCGGTCACACATGACAAGATCCCACTATCGAAACAAGTGAAACAAATATCGTATCCCACGATCTTCCTCCCTAAAGCTTTCGCTGCAGTCTTAAAACTTGATAGAGTCTTTGATTTCTTTGCTATCTTCTGCTTCCATCCAGAAACTTTCCTAGAGTCAACCACATTAACTTCAGTCTCCATTTCAGTGTCTTGAGTTACAATCCCCTCCATGGCAATCATTCCCTCGTCTTCTTCATCTTGTACAGCACAACTCTTCACTAAACTCACCAACATCATCATTTGTTTTCTCAATCTCCATTTTACTCTATTGCCAATTTTGTGTCCTTAGATAAAATCTTCTCAGCCTAGATATCACTTTTAGCCTCCATCTTCGTTTTTGTACATTTTTTTCATTTTTGTAATGACCGTAAAAAAAGTATAAATAGATTTTTTAAGAAAATGGGTAAAGTTTAATGTCACTGCTTGCTTCAACCCCTAGTCGTTGAGGTTGAACATTTTTGCCACGTTTACGATCTTTATCTGTTGTTGGATTCTTCCATTGATTCATGAATAATGAATAAGCTGTTTCGATTTTATCTTATGGGCTCCATGATTGAGCTTTTTTTGTTCATCTTTTGTAATTAATTTATGATTGTGGGTTTTTAGTCAAGAATGCTTGGTGGGTTTTACCGTTCTTGATTAACTTCCAACTTCGATTGATGTTCTTGATTTTGGGTCTTTCAGTTAGTAAGCAAAAAGAAAGAACATTTATGTCGTCCTGAATTAGAAATGTGATACTTTTTCTTATAGATTTGTTCTTTCTGATTCTTCGATCCACATTATTGTTAGCTTTTTTTTTTTTTTTTTTTTTTAGCGTAAGATAAATATGGTTTGATTTAGATTACATGGGAAGGGTTCATATGGATTTTATGGAAGTTTCATTTGGTTGTTATTTTCTTATGCTGGATTTGAGATTTCTTTTGATCTTAGGAATATGATATTATAAATTAAAAATTGAGTTTTTAATTTCTCTTTGGAATGAAAGTTTAAGAGTTTAAAGATACCAAAAGAACTTTTACGTAACTTTTAATGTTTGACACACATAGGTTTGATGTTCCTAACCAACTTACTAATGTTCCTCTTTATCTCTCTTTCATAGTTGAGGGTGGTGAACAACCATCTCATATGGAGCCTCTACCTGATGGTTCAAGAAAAAAAAAGGAAGTCGTAGATTCTGATTTCAAGTTTGGGGCTGGTTCTAAAGACAATGTTAGTTCTTTATTCAATTTTCTTCCTTATTGTCATTTTAGATGATACACATTGATCTGACATTTATTGGATTGTCAAGCATCAAAATCTACTCGTTGGATATAAAATAGATTATCTATCATAATGTCTCATACAAATAGATAAGTGGAGGAAAATGGGGTTCGAGGTGGAGATTTTAGTCAAATTCAGAAAATGACCCTCAGATCAAAATAAACAGCGTCCAAGCTATAGATTAGTTGTGTGTAGATCGCCATCAGACAATATATATATGAACCATATTTACCATTCTGATCTAAATCGAACATCTACAGAATACAGTATTTTTTGCATATTCGGTTAATATGCATTAAATATATATATCGATTGAAATTATTTATTATAGATACGCATTATGTCCCCTCTCCCCCCACCCATTTATTTTCTCTATATCTTAACATTTATTCAATAAATATATTGGAAGAAATTTCTAGAAATATTCATTATTATTCGAATTTTTTTTAATGAATTTAATTTACTATTTAATCAAGTAGAATGAAATTTATTTCTCAAGAACAATCAACGTTTATTCAAGGGAGGAGCATTTCTTATAATGTTTATATTGCGTAGGAGACGATGCAGAGTTTTCATAAGAAGGTGAGGGGTGGAAACATTTTATTGAAGATAGATATGGAGAAACCATATGACACAGTTAATTGGCGTTTCCTTTTGGAGGGCTTACAGAAACTGGGATTTTCCGACTAGTGGCGAAACCTCATCTTTAATTGCATTTCCTCTACATACTACTCAATCATGATTAATGGAAAGACTTGGGGTTGTTTTTCAAGCTGTCGAGGGGTTTACGCCAAGGAGATCCTCAGTCACTTTATTTGTTCATTATGGCACAAGAACTTTTGTCTAGAATGATCAATCAAGCTTATGCTAGCAATCATGTTCAGCCTTTTCACTCCAGAGGATGTATGGTTAGTCATTTATTTTACGCTAATGATTTACTTATTTTCGCCAATGGAAGGAAAAAATCGATTGTGAAGCTGCTTGGTATTTTAAAAACATATGAACTGATGTCAGGTCAATCCGTAAGTCCTATGAAATCATCTATGTTTTTCTCCAAACATATCAATGCAACACGCAAAAGACAACTATTGGCTGCCTCGAGCTTTAAAGAATGAGCTCTACCATGTACCTATTTGGGAGTTCCTCTTTATACAAGAAGATTACTGAAGAGTTTACTTGAACCAATGCTAGAAAAATTAAGAAGAAACTGGCTGGATGGAAGGGGCGAATACTCTCGTTTGGGGGTAAAATCACATCAATAAAACATGTACTAAGCAGCATGCCAATTCATATCCTTTCGGTCTTGAATCTGCCTAAGGGGATTCACAATGAGTTGAACCGGATTTTTTCATCTTTTCTCTGGAATTCAACTGATGGATCTAAGAAAAGAAAATGTATTTCCTAGAGAAAAATTTGCTACCCGGTGGAGGAGGGTGGTTTAGGTATCCGAGACTTTGGCGAAGTTCAACGGGCATTATTTATGAGATTTGCATGGAAGTTGTTGGTGGGTAAATCCTTTTGGGCAGAATTTTTTCGAGCTAAATACATGAAAAATAATCCGGTAATTGCAAATTGCAAATTGTGTTGCAAAACTCATTTTGCCGTGTTCGGGATGGCTCTTCAAACTTCTGGTGTGATAACTGGACTGGTTCTCAAAGCTTGGCCGAGTCAGGTTTGGAAGTTAAGGAACCAAAACTACAGATTAAAGATCTCTTGACGCCGACTGGCAATTGGAATGGAACTCGGCTTAAGGAATTACTGGACAAAAATCAAGCAACAGCTATTGAATGTGTGCACATAAAACTTACTGAATAGCGCAATCATTATATCTGGAGACCCGACAAGGATGGCTCCTTCTCCACTAAATCGGCGTGGAACTGATTCAAAATAGGGGAATACCATGTACATGGAAGCGTTGGCTATGGCACAACCAAATACCCCGAAAAATTTCTTTTGTTTCTTGGAGAGCTCGCCTAAATTGCTTACCACTTGACGAGGTGATCCAAAATATTGGGATCCCATTGGCCTAAAAATGTGAATGCTGTGCTAGCCCCGCAGTGGAAACCATAGACCATGTTTTATGTAATGGGGAAATCGCGAAAAAAGCTTGGTCTTATTTTGCATCCCACTTCAATCTTTCTCTTCCCTATGTTAATACTTGGAAATGGATGCCGAATTTATGGTGGAAAAATGTTCCTAGCTCCTCACAGGCGGGAGTTCTTCGCGGTATAGCACCACTTATTATCACATGAGAATTATGGAAAACCAGGTGGAAAGCTAGAATGGAGGGACACCCCATTTCATGGTAGAAAACCATGTGGCAGACCAAATCAATGCTTTCCCTGCTGGATTAATCACCAAGGTCAGTAAAATCTCTGGCCGCGACGTCTCCTTTTTGCGCTCCTTGAACTGTCCAATAAATTATGCTAAAAAGAGAACGATGCAACTGATCAGCTGGAAGAAACCGGCGGGTTAGCAACTAAAATTAAATGTTGATGGCGCATCTAAAGGAAATCCAGTTTCAACCGGCGGAGGAGGAGTTTTACCAGACAGCAAGGGAAGATGTTGGGCTGGATTTTCTCGCCACTATGGCTCCTGCACAAATATGGCAGCAGAAACCCGAGCTCTTCTTCACGGTTTACGTATGTGTAGGGACCTCATAATTAGGGACATCATTGTTGAAACCAACTCCAACATTACGGTACAATGGTTGCGTAACGGCACCTGCTCTTTATGGTGGCTTTAGGAATTTTGGAAAGAAATTTTGGAGCTGATCCGATTACTTAATGCTCAATTCCAGCACGTGTTCCGTGAGGCCAATATAGCGACTGATCTCCTTGCAAAAAATGGCAGCAGTGGTGCATCTTTTAACATATCTTTTGGCGACGAGGTTCCGGTACTACTTAGAGGAATTTTACATACGGATAGTTTGGAACTACCATACCTTAGAAGTTGAATTGTATGGATTCCAATCTCTTATTGTAATCTCGGTTTTCATCCGCCACAAGTGAGACCTTTATTATTAATTAAGAAAAGGGTTAACTTAAAAAAAGATCGTAACTAAATAATTCATGATAATATTATTCAAATAATTAAATAAATCAAATACATATTGAAAAAATGACGTGTCAAATGTACATTCATCATAACTAAATAATTGACAAAATAACTAATGATAATATTGCTCAAATGATTAATACATTAAATACATATTGAAAAACGAAAAGTAGTGTATTATTGAAATAATTAAATGTATATTGAAAAATGAAAAGTAATGTATTATTGAAATTATTAAATTATAATAAAGATAGAATCGTTCAAAAAATAGTTATCCACTTGATGTGATATTTAATATATTATAATTATAATATTGTTTGAATTATTAAATAAATCAAACACATATTAAAAAACGAAAAATAAATGAATATATCAAATATAGTTAAATAAATAAAATATATAGTGAAAAACGAAAAGTAAAGTAATGAATATGTCAAATGTACATTCATCGTAACTAAATAAACAAAATAATTAATGATAATATTGTTTAAATGATTAATAAATTAAATACGTATTGAAAATGAAAAGTATTGTATTATTGAAATAATTAAATACATATTTAAAAAAAATGAAAAAGTAAAGTATTATTGAAATAATTGAATTATAATAAGGATGAAATCATCAAAAAAATAATTTTCACTTGATATAATATTTAATATATCATAAAGCACTTACATTGGGGGACGAATCTGTTTTAAGAAAACAGTGTTCACACATGTCTCGATTTTTAAAGTTTAATTGAATTTGTTACTCTCTACTATTTAGATTATTTGTTCTATTTTATCGAAATTTATATAACTTATTTTGTTTGTTGTGATTAGCAAATTATTTAATCTACTGTATCTTAACTATTATTCAGTAAGTTATTGTCTTCACGGTAAACAACATATCCGATAAATTGCATATATGGTATATGTTGTAAATCCGATATTTGTTAAACTTACTGGATATGTAACTTACCGCATATGCAACTTATCGAATACGCAACTTACCGCATATGTAACTAGTATACCATATATGCAACTAACATATCGTATAAAACTTGAGGATTGAATGAGTAAAAACTGAAAAACAGTAACGTCTCCTTAATTACTATTGCATCTACAGTAACTTCAAAGTGCCCTTTTTATATAGTAGGGATATGTACTTTAAAGAGGGTAAAATAAATACATTAACTCAAATATACTTCATGTTAAAGAGGGTAAAATAAATACATTAACTCGAATATACTTCATGCTATTCTTTCCCACTCAAATTTGTCTAATAATTAGTAACTTTTTCAATGTATACATTGAACTGTAGAAAATAATATACAAACGCTATTGAGATTTCAAAATGTGATTCTTTTTAAGTTGTCAAACTACGATTAATTAAGCAATGTATAGTTCAGCCTTTCCATCAATGAAAAGGCTCATGAACTCTTCTCCATCGACAGTTTCTTTCTCGATTAGCAGTTGAGCGAGCTTGTCTAGAATGTCAATGTGAGTTGAGACTATTTGCTTGGCCCTTGTATATGCCGTTTCTACCAACTCTCTCACTTCTGCATCGACAACATCAGCAGTTGCCATGGAGTAGTCTTTCTGGGTCGACATCTGTAGATAGCAACTCAGCATCACTAACAAATCTCATTATGAGATCAATGGAAATTGTATAGAGACGTGTCCTGGATTAAACATTAATGCCCAACTCCGGGACTAATGACAAAGAATACGGATTTATATAGCTGTTACCCTCAGTGAGAGAGCTACGTAGGCTCAAGCTTTTTAACTATAAAAAAGAAGTCCAACAAGTAGTAGCATAGAAGATACCTGCTGACCAAGGAAGGGATTTCCACCAGGTCCACCGATGGCTACTTGTCCAATCTTTTTGCTAAACCCAAATCTCTCAACCATCTGCCTAGCCACCCGAGAAACTTGCATGAAGTCATTCGATGCCCCAGTTGTTACATTGTTGGCTCCAAAAATAACCTCTTCTGCAACTCTGAATCAACAAGGAGAGTAAGGAATACGATATTAGGCAATGTACAAGGAACCAGGCAATTACTCGAACAAGACAACCGTGTTCGCTTCATTATCAACATATTGTTCCTTTCTTGGTAAGTATAAATGTATAATCATTTGAATTAGATGTTGTAAGTAAATTGACACAGAGGGGAAGGAAAACACATTATCTACATACATCAAGGAAAATCAAAGACCAAGCAAATTGTCAATATGTTATCTCCACAAACATTTATAGCAGTAAGCAAATTTTTTGATGTAATATTTCACTTGAGTAATGAACAATAATCAACAATTTTAGTGGATGTTCGGTGGGCAGTATTGGATAGAATAATTAACAAGACTTTAGCTTCTTTAATATTGTTCAGTGTCAATACTATCCAATACTCCCTACCAAGTTAAGCTATTGGTACACGTGTTCCAGATTCATAGAATTTATAGATAATATCATGAAGTTTCAGGAAAATGCCAACTGACCTTCCACCCAGAGCGACGGCCATCTGATTCTCCAGGTAGCTTCTACTGTACAACCCTGATTCTAGCCTCTCTTCGCTTGGAGCGAAAAAGGTAAGGCCACCAGCTTGGCCACGAGGAATGATGGAGATCTTCGCGACTGGATCGTATTCTGGCATAAGAGCACCAACCAAAGCATGCCCAGCCTCTGCAGTGCAATTCAAACACTGCAGTTAGACAACCAATAAATAGCAGGTCAACAACTGCAAAATGAATTTTAATGCTTGTTTTATACCATGATAAGCAACCAGCCTCTTCTTTTCTTCAGAGACAACGGCATTTTTCTTCTCTGGTCCAGCAATTATTCTCTCAAGGGCATCAGATATCTCGTCTTTGCTTATTTCCTTAAGGTCACGGCGCGCTGCAAGGATGGCTGCTTCATTCATCAGATTTTGCAAATCTGCTCCTGTGAAACCGGGTGTTCTCCTTGAAATCTTTTCGAAGTCAACATCTTTTGCAAGAGCCTTTCCCCTGGAATGCACCTATCACGCCAATGATCATTCATACGTAAACTAACGAATAGAAATGTACCGCACAATCATGTCTTGTGCAATAACTCAAAATTTGAACTCAAGTGAATAGAATAAACAGGTTTAACTAATATGTGACAGTGGAATCCATCTCTAAGGGTCCGTTTGATTGCACCATGGAAAATAGGGTGGAAAGAAAACGAATTCCAGGGAAAATATTTGCCTAGAACTTGTTTTACGGGGAATTGTAATTAAATGTGTTTGATTGGTATAATTTTCCATGGAAAATGTTGAAAGTTTGAAATCCATTTGACTTCCTTTTTTATGGAAATTGTCCATTAAAGTGATAATATTTTCTACTATTGGGTTAAGAATTTGTTCCGATTACCAAAAAGTAAAAAAAAAAAAAAATTTAAAACAATTAAAAAAAATTACCATATTCGTTTGACTTTGTTTTGCATAGAAATTGTCAACAAAAATGAAAATCGTTTTTACAATGGTTGATAAAATTGGTTGCCATTGCTCTAAAAAAAAAAAAAAAAAAGTTGGAAAACATTTTCCACCATTCGTGCATTAAAGGGTTGTACCTAGAAAAAGGGAGGAAAACATTTTTCGTGGAAAATTTAGCATATCAAACAGTCAAAAAGTGGAAGTAGGAAAATATTTTTCTACTTCTAGGGAAAATATCGTCTATCAAACGGAGCCTAATTGCTAAACAGATTATAATAAGTATGCCAAAATATTAATAAGTATGCTTCTTTAGAGTCAGAATACAGGTTATAGCAAATCGGCTGTCCCTAATTTCATATAGCAGATAACACTAGCCAAAACAAGTTGTGCTCCAAATTGTTCATACAAACCTTGCGCTAGGATTCAGTTAAACTTGGATTTGATATAGTTAAAACTTGCAGTTTTTTTCATGCATAAATAACAGTTTTTAAGAACCAATGACATCAATACTGTTGCATTAATCGTATGAAAATGGGCTAAAATTAAAACAACCGTGTAATTCTAAGAAACTAGATATTTGGGGAATATAGCTGGCTAACCTGAAGAATCTTGACTCTACCAGCAACATCAGGCCGGTCCACAGTGACCTGTCGATCAAACCTTCCAGGCCTTAACAATGCTGCATCAAGAACATCCGGTCTGTTTGTTGCAGCCAAGACTATAACACCTGAATTCCCTGAAAACCCATCCATTTCAGTCAAGAGCTGATTAATGGTCTGCTCTCTCTCATCATTCCCACCTCCAAGTCCCGCCCCTCTTTGCCTCCCCACTGCATCAATCTCATCAATGAACACAATGCAAGGTGCTTTCGACTTGGCCTTTTCAAACAAATCCCTCACTCTTGAAGCTCCCACACCCACGAACAATTCCACAAACTCTGAGGCTGCACACGAAAAGAATGGCACCCCAGCCTCACCAGAAACTGCCCTGGCCAAAAGGGTTTTCCCAGTACCAGGAGGACCAACCAGAAGACACCCTTTCGGGATTTTTGCACCCAAAGCAGTGTATTTATCAGGGTTTTTCAAGAAATCAACCACTTCTTGCAGCTCCAATTTTGCTTGATCAGCCCCAGCCACATCAGCAAATGTAACACCAGTCTCCGGCACCTCCTGGAACTTAGATTTCGACCTGCCGAAATCCATCGGCCCTCCTAGACCTCCAGGCCCACCTGGCCCACCCTGTGCCCGCCTGAACAGAAAGAAAAGCCCAGCAAAGGCAAGGACTGGGAAGATAAGATTCCCAATAAAACTAAACAACCCATTTCCTGAATCACCCTCAGAAACAGAAATATCAACACCATTCATCGCCAAAATGTCAATTAAATCCGGGTCATTGGGCACAATCACAGTAGCCCTACGGCCATCCACTGCTGTAAGCTGAAGGGTACTTCCGTCTTTGCTGAACCTCACCCTCTCAACCTTACCCTTCTTGACTGCATTCAGGAACTCACTATAACGCCAATTGGATCCCTCAGGGAGGTCAGAAGTCGACTGGGCCTGTGGCTTTGGGGCCGTCAAAACAAGATTCTGAGAAAAGGGCGACGACGGACCAGGCTTGGGTGCCTCAGCTTGAAGCACTGGCGGCGCAGCCGCAGGCGGGGTGGCGTTGTCTACTGCCAATGCTTGGGGAGTAATCGAAGATAACAGTAAAGCAGCTAAAGTGGCATGTGGTTGAACATTCTTTAAAGATCTCGAATTCCTGTTTAAAATCGAATCTTGTACTCGGAATTTTCCAGGAACTGTTTTGGGTGTAGGAGGAGAAATGAAAGTTTTGGTGCCAAAAAAGTTAGAGGAGAGTAGGGGGTTTGTTGATGATAAAGCCATTAGAGGTTCTGCAATTAAATTTCGGCTTTTCTTATGCTTGATTTTATCAAATATCTTGAAGATTATAGGGATTGGGGCAGGTTGAAAAAGAAATGTAAAATTGAAGGGAGTATGATTTTGCAGGATGAATTTATGGGAGAGAAGGAAAAATCTAAATTGAATTAGGAGTGAATGGAAGCCATAGAAAGGGGTGTTGCCTGGTTGCCTCTACGTGTGTGGAATGTTATCCAGTAATGCTGCTTTAATTCTTGATTTTTATCTAATGATTAAAAAGATAAAAAGAAGTCTTGAAAATAATATTTTCTGCAAGATTTTTTTCGTTTCTGTCTTGAAAAGAAAATAGTATATGTTCACGAAAATATATTTCGAATTAAAATTATCACAAGTATACGATTCGTTGATAAGTAATAAAGTGGACCTTTTGAATCTGAGTATCGTTTCCCACAGAAATTGATTAGTTCAATTTTAAATGTTTCTGATCTTAACCGAAACAATAATAATATGATGTGTTTATAACTGAATTATATTTAACTTAACCTACTTATGCAATTACGAATGAATTAACTAAATTAAATGCAATTATGTTGAAAGCAAGTTAATGTGTTTTAATGAATGACAAACGGACAAGAATCCTAAATTCTTATGCAATAATCAATTTTAACCATAATTTTACACAGTGACAATACGATTGAATTTGACGAATCAGTGTTCCTAATTTATTTAACAATCTCTCTCGAGTAATGTTAAACTTACGTTTATATATGGTACAACTACATTTCTAAGATGGGTGCGAACATATAAATGTGCATGAATTTTTATGAACACTTTAAGGTGTAAGGCATAACAGTATATTTTTATTCCCTATCGGACCATATGACAATTTATATATGTTGAACATATTTTCCTTATTTCAAATGCATAAAATAGGCTATCAAATTCACACAACTAACGTGCACAATAATTATAGAGAAAAGAAAATCATATAAATTATTCAATATCCAAAAACATGTTTTTAATGTCAAGAACGTAAAACTGAATATTACTCGGTTCATCGTTCTCGTAGTATATAGAAAACTAGCCTAGCATGTTGTGAAAGAGAAAACAAAAAGAATATTAAAGAATCGACATCACCCAATAGAATTCTTGAATTGATTCTCGTGTTCTTGAATTCAATCTTCATGTTATTGGTTTGTTCTCTCATCCAAAATCTCTTCAAAATATGTTGTAAATGTATAACATTGGTCTTCACCTGA
The DNA here is from genome assembly GCA_019097785.1 of Fraxinus excelsior. Taxonomy (NCBI): domain Eukaryota; kingdom Viridiplantae; phylum Streptophyta; class Magnoliopsida; order Lamiales; family Oleaceae; genus Fraxinus; species Fraxinus excelsior. Next base: position 1,353,145 of record CM032644.1, read on the forward strand.
AAATTAGGCTACCCAAATAGAGGGTAGACGATGTTGGATTGACACTAAATGATCCGTGGTATCATGAAATCCCCAACTAGCATGTTTCCCTCATCAACAATTTCCTCTTCATTGACTTGAACCACTTGTTTGTTTTGCTCGTTAACCATTTGTACTTGCTGTTTTTGGTCTTTTTGTTGTGCTGTTCTTGCTTCCCTTAGCCTACGATGAAAGGTGCGTTCGATTTCTGGATCAGTTGAACTTAATTCACCGTCAAGCGACATTCGCATACAATCTCCAAAAGAGAATCAATATTAGCACTTAGATAACTAGAGTGAAATGAAATAAAAAGAAAAAAAAATGTTCAAATTATTGTTGAGGTAAATAAAGTCAAATTAAACTCAATCTCCGGTAGCAGCGCTAAAAATTTGTTCACGAAAATATATTTCAAGTTAAAATCACCGCAAATGTACGTTTCATTGACAAGTAATAAAGTGGACATTTTGAGTCCGGGTATCGATTCCACAGAGATTGATTAGTTCAATTTTAAATATTCTCGACCTTAATCGAAATGATGATAATATGATGTGTTTATTGAAAGCCCAAGAATAAATAACTAAGAGGGTGATGAATTAGTTTTTAAACTTTTTTGAAAATAAATTCAAATCCTAAATAATATACTAAAAATTATAACAATTCAACAAATATGCACAAGTATAAAGATAATTAAGCACGAGCAATATTAAGGCAGTAAGTAAAAAGGGATAGAGGATGGAAACGATATAATTGTAGAGGTTCGATCCAAAGCAATAATCTACATCCTATGACCGAGCTATCTAGCAGAGCAAAACATTTTCACTATGTTGATTGACTTATGGTGCAATCCAACTTTTTACAATGTTTTTGGTGACTTCCAAATAAGGAGCACCGATCCTTATACAATATTGAGCTTTACGTCGACCTCAACACGACCCACACTATTGAGCTTTACGGAACCTCAATATGACCCATACAGTGACTTACAACAAGGAACACTGATCCTTATACAATGTTGATCTTTAAGGGACTTCAACACGACCCACACTTTATCAAAGTGGTTTTACAATGAAATTTCTCTCTCGATAAATAATACAAACAAATTAAGTACTAAGAGAGGCTAACACTTCAATGCATAGTAATAAATGATAGCTCAAATGTTAGATGAAAAAATTTGATGAATATGATAATCAAAAATTAGATTCAATCAATCAAAGTGTTTCAATGAGAAGATGAAGAGATAAATACATTGTATGTTCAAGAATCTTCTCAAGAAATATCTCTTTTTAAAATGGATGATTATAATAAATTAAGTACTAAGAGAGAAATGAGAAACTTTGATAAATATGATGATTTTACAAGTTTAGTTCAATCAATCAAAGTTTCAATCTAAAGAAAAAGAAGAAAAAAAAAAGTTTATGCAATGTAAGTGCAAAAATCTTCTTAAAAAATGTATCTATCTTTCAATGAATGATTTGTGATGAATTAAATACAAAGAGAAATGAAAAACTTTGATAAGAGAAATAATTCAAGAAGTTTGATTCAATAAATCAAAGTTTTTGTTATGAAGAAAAATAAATGTAAAAAATGTAAGCTCAAAAGTATCTCATTTGAATGCTCTTAAGTGTTGAAATGAATGGCAAGTGAGTTGATATTTATAAAAGTGGAAGACACCAAACTTTCTGTCAAACCGGATGACTAGTCCGGTCAACCACCAATTTTCGGATGACCAATATAACCGTTTGTATAGTCAGAACGGTCAAATTTTGGACCGTTGGAGAAGTCCGGTCGACCGCCACGCCGGTCGATCGACCGATCAACGCCGTTGACCGTTGACTTTTTTTTATTTATTTATTTTTTTAGGAAATATGATTTAATTTCAAGTATCACTTTGAAAGATCAATTTTACTTTTGATCAAAAATATTTTATACAAGTAATATGAAAATAATTTTTCGTGCACAAAATGTTTTTTGAGTTATAGTCATTCATTACTAAAAATCAAAGTGTTATACCTTTACATATGATCTCGAAAGCCTAGTATTTGATCTTGCTTCAAAGTTTCTTTTTTGTCGGCTCTCAAACTCTTGATCTTGTTCTTTTTCATGAGCTCGATTTGATAGTCTTGATTTTTATCTTTTAAGCTCTCGTCTCGAATGATTTGACTTGAATGCTTAGCTTTCACTTTGATCTTCATTTCAAGTCCGATTTATGATATGTTGATTTTGGCAACTCTTGATAGATTTTAACATTGAACTATCATCATTAAAAATCAATTGTTAGAAACAATATTGATCTTGTTTCTTATAATCAAAACATTCAGGATGAAATCAACCATATATCAACAATTTCTCCTTTTTTTTATTATGACCAACAAGATGATATGCAATGTAAGATTGCACAATTGATATCATATTGATAAATGAATATATATTATAAATTTATCATGTAAGTCATATTCCCCCTATCTTTTACAAATCAATAATTATATATTCAAAGCATATTATATTTTTAAATCAAAGCATCCATAATCATCTCATTTCATTTCCTCATTTTAGCATAAGCAAAAAGGTATAGCATTTAAGATCATAGGAAACAAAAAAAAAAAAAAAAAAAAAAAGATTTCCCTTTTTTTTAATGTTTTTCAAATTTATTTTACTCAATTTTTCCTTTTAGCATAAGCAAAATTGTAGAATATTTGAGAAGAAGATTATTGTATATAAGATCAAAATTTTAAATCAAACATAAAAAAATAATATATTCCCCATCAATTAAGCACAAGATACTAAATATATACAAATTTAAATAAGAGGATAATCATTACATTTATAGTAAAAATAATAATTAAAGCATTAGTGATGAAATGACAAAAACATAATCATTTGGGTTAAATTTATACAAATTCCATCCAATTATGCACATAGAATCATATGAGAACATTTAGTATGAATTCAATTTAGCCAAATATTTCAAATCCTAATACAATCTCTCACTTTTGGGTGCCTTTAGAGTATCTTACACATAATGTCTTAATACCACTAAAATATCTAAAAATCGTTTTATGGCACTAAAGTATTGGATTAAAATTTAGCACATAATCACACACTAAACATAATGTCGAGTTTACTTGCGATTAAGAGAAAAAAACAAATCCAATCGTACCTTGATATTTTGTTATATTTATGTAAGTACCTTGATAATCTTTGTCCATTTTGATTGATGAATTCATTGGAGTGTTCATTTCTTAGATATTCCTTATTTTGGTATTGAATTGACATTTGTTTGAAAGGAGTTTCCAATCCTACACCATTAGTAATACATTTCTCACGATCAAGAAAGTTAGTTTCATAAAAAATGACATGCATGAATTTTTCAACGACTATAGTTCTTTTGTTAAAAACTGTATAAGCTTTACTAGTCGATGAAAAATCTAGAAAGATTTCAATATCGGATTTTGAATTAGATTTTTCAAAATTTTATTTTGTATTCAAAATAAAGCATTTGCAACCAAAATTTTGAAATAACCGATATTTAAAATTCTATTTTTCAAAACTCATAAGAGGCTTTGTGTTTTCTTTCAACTAATTGAAACTCTATAAACTAGCAAGTAATGTTAACGGCTTCGGCCTAAAAGTATTTTGATAAAATATTTTTATTTAGTATGGTCCGAGCCATTTTTTGCAATGTTAGACTCTTCTTTTCACTACACCATCTTGTTGAAGCGTTCTAGGAACGGAAAATTATGTTCACAACCATAATGTTTGCACAAATCATCAAAAATAATATTATCAAATTCTCCACCATGATCACTCCTAATGGAAGTAGTATTGTGAACATTTTTACAAAAATGTTCAAATGCATTCAATACTTATCTTTTAGGTTTAAAAAAAAAATGGAACTCAAATAATCTAGAAAAGTCATCAATAAAAAGCATAATGTTTACCATATAAGCTCGTGATACAAGATGATCCAAAAATATTCATGTGGAGAAGTTATAAATATTTTGTAGTCGAAGAATGTTGCTTTAATTTGAAAGAACTCTTTACTTGTTTTCCATGTATCACAAATTTTGTCTTTCTCGAATTTCAAACTTGACAAACCTTCAACAAAATAGTTTTCGAAAATTTTGAAAGTAGGTCCATGCTAACATGACATAAACTTATATCTCATAACCAAGTATCATATTTAAACTCGATAAACATTTTGCTCCGCATTTAAATTTAGTGTTTATAACATAAACATTCTTACTTCGACTTCCTATAGACATCACCTCTTTTGATGTAGTATCCTCAATAATGCACTTGGAAGAATCAAATTTGATATGATAACATTCATCACACAATTGATTAAAACTATGTAGATTACGTTTAAGGTTATTACTAAGAAGACATTTTCAATAAAGTGAGATGAATGATTTACCAATAATTTCAATGTCAATGATTTCTCCTTTCGCATTATCTCCAAAAATATCATGACCGACATCCTTTATTTTAAAACTTGACAATAAAACTTGATTTCCGGTCATGTGCTTTGATCATCCATTATTCAAGCTCCATTTGCTCTCTATTTTCCTTGGTACCTACAAAAATAATTCAATTTTTGGTTTTTGGTACTCATACATCCTTGGGTCATCGATAGTTAGTGTTAGTGGATTTTTGAATACATTTATATTTGCTTTCAAAATGTAATCTCTTTTTTATAGAACAATAAAAAGTTACATGTCCATTTTTATTGCAAAAATTACATGGGACAATTGAAATAAGGGAAGTGGAAGCTTTAACAAAAAAAAATTTCAAGAGACTTTTGTTTCAAAAATAGTTTATATCCAATTCCTCATTTATCAAAAATACATTTTTGCTCACTAAGCATTAAATCAAAATTTTTCTTGTCTTGAGTAAATTTGTGAATAATTTGAGTCAAATTTAAAATATTTTCTTGTAAAGAGAAATTTTCCTTAATTAAAGAATCGTAATCGACTTTTCCTTTTTCACAATCATTTTAAATTTTCAAAAGTTTATTTATCTCATTTTTCAATAAAGAATTCTTCTTTTTGAGGATCAAAATTCAAATGATTTAAAGCAAGATTTTCAAATTCTTCAATAATTTCATAATAAAGAATATATAATTCATCATATGAACAATTTTCATTTGAATTTACCTCATCATCAATAGTCATGAAACACATGTTGGCAATTTCCTCTTGATTTTCATCTTCTTCATGGTCATCATCATTACTCTCATCCCATGTTAATTGAAGTGCTTTCTTTTTTATAAATCTATTATTCTCTTCGCCCTTTTCTTTTGGAATCGACGATTGTTACGAAAATTTTTCCATTTCTTAACAAGAAGAAGTAGATCATCAAGTTCTTTATCATTCATATTTTCGCTTAAAGTGTCTTCATCAACTACGAATTTAAAAGAAATTTGGCGTCTTTCCTCTTCTTTGCTTTTCAACGTTTTCTCCTTTGTCTCGATGCGATTTAGCTCATACGTCATCAATGTTCCATAGAATTTTTCCAATGGATGTGTTAATATCTTTGGTGTTTTCTATCAATATTCTCAACGGGCTCCATTCTTTCGAGAGTGACCTAAGTATTTTACTTACAAACTCACCATTAGTAAATTTATGATCAAAGTTTTTGGAACCATTAACAATATCGGTGAAGTAAGTAATCATGTCAACAATATGTTCATTCTCTTTCATGAAATGTTTTTCAAAATCTTTAACTAAGAGATTTATCTTAGTCTATTTCACTTTGCTAGTTCCAATATGAGTAATTTCTAAATCATGTCAAATATCATAAGCAGAATCACGTGTACTAATACGATTAAATTCGTTTCTATCTAAAGCACAATAGAGTAGACTTTTTGCTCTAACATTTAAAAACAATTTTTTTTTATCATCTTCATTATATTCCTCTCTAGATTTAGAAATTATTTGATCCAATTTGTCATCATCTTTAATAACCTTTTTAGGCACATACAGACCAAATTCAATAACTTCCCAAATATTATAATCTATTGATTGAATAAATATAGTCATCCTAGTCTTCCAATAGTTATAATGAGTACCATCAAATAAAGGAGGACAATTTGTAGAATGCCCCTCAAGATTATGAAAAATATGGTTAGCTATTACTCAAGATTGTGAAATCTTTAAAATTGAGCAACTTGCTCTGATACCAATTGAAAGACCAAGAATAACTAATCAAAAATGGGATGAATTGGTTTTTAAACTTTTTCGAAAATAAATTCAAGTCTTAAACAATATACTAGCAATTATAACAATTCAACAAATATGCACAAGTACGAAGATAATTAAGCACGAACAACTTGAGCAATATGAAGACGGTAAGTAAAAAGGGATAGATGATGCAAACGATATAATTGTAAATGGTCGATCCAAAACAATGATCTACGTCCTCCGTTACCAAGCTCTCTGACATAAGGAAGGCCTTTTCACCGTGTTGATTGACTTATAGTGCAATTCAATCCTTTACAACACTTTCGGAGACTTACAAACAAGGAGCACCGATCCTTATACATTGTTGAGCTTTAAGGAACCTCAATATGACCCACACAGTAACTTACAACAAGGAACATCGATCATTATAAAATGTTGATCTTTAAGGGATTTCAACACGACCAACACTTTATCAAAGTAATTTTACAATGAAATTCCTCTTTTGATAAATAATACAAACAAACTAAGTACTAAGATATTGTAACACTTCAATGCATAGTAATAAATGATACATCAAGTGTTAGATGAAAAACTTTGATGAATATGATAATAAAAAATTAAATTCAATCAATCAAAGTATTTCGATGAGAAGATGATGAGATAATATAATGTAGGTTCAAGAATCTTCTTAAGAAATATCTCTTTTTAAATGGATGATTTTAATAAATTAAGTACTAAGAGAGAAATGAGAGACTTTGATGAATATGATGATTTTATAAGTTTATTTCAATCAATCAAAGTTTCAAGAAGAAGAAGGAAAGTTTATGCAATGTAAGTGCAAAAATCTTCTTAAAAAATATATATCTTTCAATGAATGATTTGTGATGAATTAAGTACAAAGATAAATGAAAAAGTTTGATAAGAGAAATAATTCAAAAAGTTTGATTCAATCAATCAAAATTTTTGTTATGAAGAAATAAATGAAATGAATATAAAAAATGTGAGTTCAAAAGTATCTCATTTGAATGCTCTTAAGTGTTGAAATGAATGGCAAGTGAGTTGATATTTATAAAAGTGGAAGACACCAAACTTTCTGTCAAACCGAATGGATGGCCCGATCGACCGTCAATTTTCAGATGATCAATATAATCGTTTGTATAGTCAAAACGGTCAAATTTGGACCGTTGGAGAAGTACGATCGACCGCCAATTTTGGTCGGTCGATTGGTCAATGTCGTTGACCATTGACTTTTTTTATAGAAAATATGATTTAAGTCCAAGTACCGCTTTGAAAGATCAATCTTACTTTTGATCAAAAATATTTTATACAAATAATATGAAAATAATTTTTCGTGCACAAAATGATTTTTGAGCCATAGTCATTCATTACTAAAGATCAAAGTGTTATACATTTACATATGATCTCGAAAGTCTAGTCTTTGATCTTACTTCAAAGTTTATTTCTTATAAATTTTGGCAATGCTTGATAGATTTTAACATTGAACTATCATCGCTCAAAATCAATTGTTAGAAATCATATTAATCTTATTTGTTATAATCAAAATATTGATGATGAAATCAATCATATGCCAACATTTATAACTGAATTATATCTAACTTGACCTACTTATGCAATTATGAATGAATTAACTAAATTAAATGCAATTTTGTTGAAAGCAAGTTAATGTGTTTTAATGAATAACAAACGCATTATGATCCCGAATTCCCATGCAATAATCAATTTTAACCTTAGTTTTACACAGTGACAACACGATTGAATTTGACGAATCAATATTCGTAACTTATTTAACAATCTCTTTCGAATAATGTTAAACTTACATTTATACATGACCAAACCATATTTCTATGATGGGTGCGAATATATAAATATACATGAATTTTTATGAACACTTAAAGATTTAGATAATGCACAACGGTATATTTATATCTCATATCAGACCATATGACAATTTATATGTCGAACCTATTTTCCTTATTTCGAATGCATAAAATAGACAACCAAATTCACAAAACTAATGTGCACAATAATTGTGAAGAAAAAAAAATCATAAAAATTATTCAATATCCAAAAATATGTTTTTAATGTCAAGAATGTAAAACTAAAGGTTAAAACTCATATTACATGGTTCATCGTTCTCGTAGTACATAAAAAACTAGCCTAGCATATTATGAAAAAGAAAACAAAAAGAATATTAAAGAATCGACATCACCCAATAGAATTCTTGAATAGATTTTCGTGTTCTTGGATTGTTCTCTCATCCAAAAACTCTTCAAAATATGTTGTGATGCATCACACTCACTTTTGGACGATTCTAGGGTTTTAAAAGATACCACAAAATTCGTTTCCATAAGAGTTCTATTGAAATAAGGAAACCAAAAAAAATTTCGCGATTTGGCCTGGGCGAGCGCCCAGTAAAAAATGAGGCGGCCGCCCAAGCATAAAATTTCCGTCCTGTTGTTGAAGCCGCCCGACCAGTATAACTAGGCGGCTGTCCAGTTATAAAACTTTCGCAAACTTTTCAACAATTTTCTTTATTTTTTCTTCCATCTTAATCCTCTACGTCAAATTACGTCAATTTTAGTGTTTCAACTTTTACTCAAATGTATATTAGTCCCCAAACTTCCATTAATTGACCAATTTATTTTTCTTCCTTTTCCAATTGCTTAAAAATGTCCAAAACTGAAATAAAATAAAATAAATCTAAATTAAATAAAATGCACACAAAAGTTTAGTAATATGGCCCCGAATCAGTATCATTAGATACAAATACTATCAATGGTATATATAATTCGGAAAATAAAGCACATAGCATAGTACACAATATATTAATAGAATAGTTATGTAATGAACACATAATTCAAGAAGAAAATTCGGCAGAAAAGAATTGCAATATTTTGGCGGAGATATAGAGAACGGTGACTTGTAGGTGTTGGATAGTTAATAGATAAAATGCTCGTAAAATGAAGTTGGCGAAACACGTGTAGTTATTAGAATCGATAAAATATGAATGAAAATAGCATTGAATTGAAGGATCTAGTTATCTATATCTAAACGAATCAAACATTGAATTGAACCTCCATTTGGTCTGATCAAATCAATTATTTTATATAAATTTTGATAAAAATTAATTAAATGTGTAATTAAAAATAAATTAAAGGAAATAAAAGAATTTTAAAAATTGAGACCAAATAGACGCTCAACCATAGCGATGAAAGCCGAAAGGATTCGCCGAATTCAGACCCTGGGATTGAGTTCTTTCTTTCATTTGGCTGATTGCCTAACAATTTTGTATGAAGTTAAATCGATTTCACAAGTTGAAAATCCAGGTGCACTTAAACCCTGTTTGGTTTAACTAAAATAAGACTTTTAGTAGATTTTAGTAAAAGTTTATGAATTGCGTAATTAAAGAGTTGAAAATAATAGTAAGTCCCATTTAGGAAAATAAATGAATTTTAAAAATTGAGACCAAATAGAGGCTCAACCATAGTGGCGAAAGGATTCACCGAATTGAGACCATTGGATCAAGTTCTTTCCTTCATTTGGCTGATTGCCTGACAATTTTATATAAAGTTAAATCGACTTCACAAGTTGAAACTCGAGCTATTTGGTTTAGCTAAAATAAGATTCTAAAGACTTACTCGAAATCCCACTTATCAGATTCCATTGTGGAAAATAAATTTTAGTAAAAGTTTATGAAATAGGATATCAAGAATAAGAGAAATAAAATCAATACTGCATCTCAGCCATCCATATCGAGGAGCAGCATCAAATGTAATATGCATTTTGAAAACATTAAAACAGCAAACTAAATATTAGTTGCCCATAATCTCAAGATCAAGCCATTCGCTTCACACAATCAATTTATTGTTGTACAGAAACAAGTTCAAATCCCAAATGACAAAGATACCAAGAACTGATAAGTGAAGTGCTTCATTTTTCATTTTCGGCTCTCCATCGACATCGGAATCCTGCAACATAGTCTGCATTGTTAAATGTTGATTAACTTAACACAACACAGAAAATAAATAGTACGACTATAAATTGTGTGTGAACTTCACAAGGATCCTTCTAACAACCGCTATTACAGAAAACGGTATTGAACCTCAGGCCTATCGAGCACAGTTACCGTCTTTTGCCTATAGTTAGCATAACAAGTTCCTACCCCTTGACCCATGGTCTCCTCCTTGGCTATGGCCTGTGGTCTCCTCCTTTTTGAATGGTTAGTGACCAATGCTCCCATAAAGTTCTTGGAGATTTATTGTAGTTCACATATTTCTCAAAATAATCCATTTAACACTGCCACAACTCCTATTCTTCAGGAAAAAGGGAAGAAAATCAATGTCATTCAACTCTTTAACTAATTCTTAATAAATGCACATATAGATCAGTAAAGATTGGTCCCATCCTACCCCTTGTCCTCTAATGAGTTGGTTAACATGGGCTTCCATCCCAAAACCAAATGACTATCAAATAAGCCGACCAATTTTACTTATCCAATGCTCTTGGAGTACTGTTCAACTAAAGTGAGACAGAATGCGCTGACCCTTCAGTACATGTGAACCAAGCTCACACCTAATCCAACTAGGTGTGAAGGCCTATTCCAAATTGATACTATTATGACTTATGAGGTACGGTATCTTCATTGTATAAATCTTGTTAGGAAACAGGGTAGTCGTCAATCATTAAACCAATCAAAATCACAAAGTAGTCCATAAACCAAACTGTAAGTTGATTACAGAGACATGTCTCTTCATCAAGGGATATTATGATATTCACACCGTCATTTCCTTTTGGCTCACCAGAACATGAATGGAGGCTGGCTGTTGGCTTTTTTAGATGTAATTGTACTTGGAACAAAAAATTCTATTTATGGAGGGGCCATTATTTGTTATAAACCAATATGGAAATAATTCCATTCTTTGTGGGATGTAAGAAGGGTTTGCTAATTCTATATCAGAAAAGAAAGATATAAGAAAGAAAAGAAGATTTACCTAATGATGATCTTCGTGTCCATCCCAAGGATGCCTCCAGCCCTGAAAGCACAGAGACCGTGTGAACAAATCTTTCTACTAAAGTTTCAGCTAAATCATTATGAAAAAGTAGGAAAACATCACAACTAATGTATGATAAAAAGGGCAAAAAAAATTTCCAGCTCACCAATACTACAGGACCATCTTTCTTTGCCCTATACAAAATCCAAAACCTGAAAATAAAAAAACAACAACCATGTCGATTTATAACTGAAAAACAATATGAAAATAGAAAAATACAATATAATGCATGGAATGGACATGCTCACATATTGTGTATCGTGGATGCTGTTACACTAATCTACTTTTAAAGATCTTTAAAACTTTCAGTCAAGATAATAATGAAAGAACAATTTTTTTTTTTTTTTTTAATATTGATTGTTTGATTTTGACTTAAATTAAAATCTGATTTAAATCAATTCCAAACATGGGCTCGTTAAATTATTTGAAGATACAATTTTAGGCCCATCTATTAATTATTTATAAACAAATAATTTGTTTTTAATCTTAATTGAGAAATATATAGTAATTTGATAATATCAAAGTTACACTAAATTAAGCCACATTTGGCTCCATTTTACCAAGAAAATACATTTTGGAATAGTAAAAAGTTGAAGAATATGTGGTTGAAAAATAAGAAAAAGTTTTGAATTTTCGTATAAAATTATTTTACGAGAGAATGTGGGGTTGAAAATGAGTATTGAAAAAATGAATTTTAAAAATAATGAGGCTCAAACAAGGGGGTTTCATTTAAAAGGCCTAGTCAAACTAATTATTAGTTTAAAAAGTCCAACAACAATGTTTTTTAGTTAGAAGACCTAAAGATACCAAAAAAATGAAAAAAACAATTTGTAAATGACTAAAATATCCTCGTATACAAAAATACATTATTGCTCTAATTCCTCTTTCATATTTCTATTTAACCCTAAAGGTCCGTTTGATTGTAAGGGTGGAAAGAAAATGAATTTCAGGGAAAGTAATTTCCTAGAAATTGTTTTCCAAGGAATTATTAATTAAGTGTGTTTGATTGGTATAATTTTTCAACCGGAAACTTTTAAAATTTTGTGTTCATTTGGCTGTGTTCATAGAACTTGTCCATTAAAGTGATAATTTTTTCCACAATTAGTTATAAAATTTGTTTCCATTGTCAAAAAGTTAAAAACAAAAACAAAATTTTTTTTTCCTAAAAAATCATTTTTTTCATCAAAGTTTAATGGGTGGGGGGGAATTTGGCAATCAAACACCAAAATTTGTGAAAGTTGAAATTTAATTTCCATTTTCCTAGGAAAAGTGGCCCATCAAACAGGGCATAAATCAATTTTGGGTTCTCTTTCTTCTTGCAGGAGGTCGATATCTCAATTTTTCTTATTTTCTTATCATCTTCTCTGCTTCATAAAATCCTAAAATCAATTTTGGATTTTTTCTTGGCTGGACGCAGTCTATGTGTTGAAAATCTTAGATTGTTTGAATTCAAATTCTAGGTTTTTTAGCCTCTTTGTCATGATAAATCTGCTAATATGTGCTTGATTTCTTGAAAATATGGTTATTTGACTTGAAGAATTAATTGTTCACATCCTCGGATTCTTGGAAATGGAGGGCCATATAAATATAATGGAAGTACTTGATATATTTATTTCTTGTTTGCAGGTGCCCATGGAGGTTATTGGCATGATTGGAAATGCCACTGCTCTTGCTTGTTATTGGCAAAATCAATAGTCAAGAAAAAGATTAACAGTAATAATAAACAAATAAATGTCCGTTGATGAGATCCAAATGATTATGTCCTAAACAATTCTAAGTGAATTGGGCTTCCAATTTTACAAATCAAATCATAATCAAGTATCATTATAAAAATCTCCCTACTGGAATATTCAGAAGACCCATTTACACATCATAAAAATGTAAATGGTGGCTAAGTAATCCAGCTTCTATAAGCATATATAATCACATCATAATTTGTAGGAGCAATATGGCAGAATACTGTCTAGGCAGCAAGATGGCCAACAGTGGTCCAATAGTGTATCCACCTTTTTCACCTTTTCAATTCATGGCACAATCTATCACCATTCAATAGGAGCTACTTTTCTCATTTATTTTTGTTTTCATTTTGGAGGGAAGAGGCTCTTATTTGGACAAATTTAGATGCAAGATTAAATTTTTATGGCTTCAAAACCCATGCTGAGAATGCCCTTGAAGACAATTCTTTCAGCAGAACCTTCATAAAAAGGCTCCTTGCAAAAGAATACTCAGAAAGACTTCAAAATATAAACATGCAACCTTATTTGAGAAAGATTTTGATGATGGGCTCACATTCACAATCATTCTTCATATTCCAACCCCTGATTGAGCACATAGACTCATTACATGCTAGGAGCATTGCCTCAAAACTCATTCTTCAATACCTCAAGCATAATATCAGCACAACATGGAAATAATTCCAGCCCTATTATGACAAAATATATAATCTAATTTTCTAAGCTCCAATATTGTGTGTGATGGAAATTTATCTACTGCTACACTATCTTAAAATCTACATCAAAATATAATTCGTCTCCATAATAGTAGCAACCAATCCACATAACTTTACACATAAATAAACTATCACCCATATTCATGAATAAGTTTCTCTTAAATAGGTCATAAATTCAGCGGTTATATATATACTTCTACCTTCAATTAGCCAAAAGAAAATCACCAAAGAAAGAAACCCAACAAAAATCAAACAGATCTACAATTTTCCCTAACAATGCACACAAGATATAAAGCGATTACAATAGTCAATTAGAAATTGAAGCAACATCTTTGGACTCATAATCGAGATCGAGTGAATGAATTTACCACATGACGGCACATAGGCCCTTGCCAGTGACAGTATGCCACCTCTTGGGCTGGTGCAAAGTTACGCCTTTGTACGTTACGCCATGACCGTGTCCTCCTCCCATACCCCTCTTCGCCTGATATCACTTCAGAATTTGTTGAGTTGGAATTGAAAGGTCTACGGCGATTTGGGGAAAAGGGGGAAAAATGAGAGGTCGAAATGGGAATTCTAGCCCTTCAGGTTTGGGAAAATCTCAAAGATTCCCTTAACTATTGATTTTTTTCAATTTAATCCTTCCATTTTTTTATTTTTCAATAAGTATATGTACATAGCGCAAGAGTAATAAAGTGAATTTACCATTTGTCTGGATCTAAGCCTTCGAAGCAAAAAGCAATATCCATTTATTCATCATTAATTTTTATTTATTTATAATTAGAGGCTAAATAATTTATATGAATGGTGCCAATTTCAATACTTCAACCTGCTATGGGTTGAAACATAGATATTATGTTCGATCGATTGTGATCAAAGCACTTTGAAATTTATTTTAAATTGAAGAAATTGTGGCTATCATCCTTAAACGCTTACATTTTTAGAAGCACTATTCCCAATCTATTCCTCGAAATCTTTGAATTCGAAATAAGAATGAGATCTTGATACTAATTAAATTTTTAGTACAATTAATTTTTTTAGTGGGTTAGATTAAACAAGGGATAACGACGTCTATAACAGCTTTTAGAGTAAAGTACACTGCGATTATCTAAGCATATATTTGATTCATGTTTATAAATTATTTATAAACACTTAAATCACATTTTTGTTCACACATTTCGAAAAATATATAAATATTGTCCACTCCACTTAATTTTATTTATTTAAAATTTACTCAAGCCTTATCATCCAATATACAAACATGAATTTCTCAATTTACCTTTCTGTCTTTATAATATAATTTAAAACTATAGTTTCTCGAGATATTTTTTCTTATTTTTAGTTTAGATGAAAGAATTCTGTAGCTAAAAGAGAACTATGTAATCTTTTTCTTCTTTGTGCACAAAGTGATTTCACATCAATTTTTTTTATTTTTTTTTTATCTAAATACATTTTTATTGTAAAAAATGAAAAAATAAAATACTTTTTTTTTTTTATCTTTCCTATTGTTTTTATATTTAAGAATGAAAAATAAAATAATATGTATAAATTACAAAAATCATTTGTTCGTTAAGTTCTCTTTCATTATATTTAGCCCAAAAAATATGTAGTTAATATTGATTGTTTCACTTTAACTTAAATTAAAATATAATTTAAATCAATAACAAACAGGGGCTCACTAAATTATTTGAAGATATTAATTATTTGTAAACAAATAATTCGTTTTTAATCTTAATTGAGAAATATAGTAATTTGAAAATATAAAAGTTACACTTAATTAAGCCACTGTTTGGACTTCGTTTTACCAAGAAAATACATTTTGGAATAGTAAAAAGTTGGAGAATATGTGATTAAAAAATAAGGAAAGCTTTTGAATTTTCGTGTAAAATTATTTTATGAAAGAAAATGTGGTTAAAAATTAGTATCGAAAAAATGAATTTTAAGAATCATGGGACAAACAAGGGCCAATTGCTTCATTCATCGATAGGGGAAAATTTTAGTTGGGCTTTTTACATTCTTTAGTTGGACAACGGCTCATGAAGATCGGGGCATTTTAAAGTGCACAAGTAAAAGAATATACACCCAAGTCCAAGTCGTTTTGAAAATGTTGCTTCCACATACACCTTTGTTTTATTAATCATCATATTTTCTTACAAGTACGTCACATTTTAGCCCCTCTATTTCAACCATACATTCACATAATAAAATATTTTCTACGTAAAATCAAAAACTTTTTCCTACTTTTTAATGTACATTATCCTAAAACTCACTATTTAAAACATTATTTTAGCCAAATAACGGCCATCAAACTGGGGCTTAATTATATTATAAGGTTCTTAAGTTTTATCATACTTATATTTTTAACTTTTCTCATCACATTCTTAGCCCATGTTTGACAATCATTATTTTCAAACTCTTTTTTCTAGTTACTCATTTTTCAACCACATTTACACAATAAAATATTTTGCAAGTAAATTCAAATTATTTCCTTACTTTTCAACAACACATTCTCCTAAAATCACTATTCAAAACTTTATTTTCCCTAAATAATGATTATCAAATAAGGGTTTAATTTAACCATTTCATTAACTAGCATAATCAAGATTTTCGTCCAAAAATATGGTTAGCGTGATTTAAAACAAGAGAAAAATATTTGGTCTCAATTTTTATTTATTTATTTTTACTTATTTAAATATACAGACAAATAAGCCTTTTTATTCCATCTAAACGAATTGTTTGGATAAAAATTGTGATCAAAGAAAACTGTCAATTTGAGAATACGAATGTGACGAAAACAAGTTGGGGATATAAATGTGATAATGTGTAAATGTTATGAAGCTTTAAGCAATTGAAATATTGTGTGGCTATTAAAAATTGAGATATTGATATATTAAGCTTTGTTTTATTAAAGCTAGTCAAAATTGAACGTGCGTTGTAAATTATTTCGAAATGCTTCATAAGTGTTGTGAAAGTAATATTTGATCATCCATTTACTCTTTTGATCTCAATATGAGAGAAATGCAAACCTCTAAAAATAAATGTTAATTATTATATATGCACGTAAATAATGAGATGCATATTTGATTGTGAGTATTATAATTATAATCAAATGCATAAATGAATATAGATGGCAAATATGATACATGAATTAACATAAAGTGTTAGAATAAATAGCAAGGAATATATATACATAACAATGAATGTTAAATCATTGATATTGAATGAATATAATTTAACTTTTAATTAAGTGTATATTGTGTTAGGTAATTGATGTTATGTAATTGGCTATTCTGTGAACGAAATGATTAAATTTGTTATGTTGTAAAAAGTTAAGGAGTAATGTGCAAATTATCAAAAGTAGGGTTTTTAGTACTATGGTTCGAGAATGGGAAAAGAAGGAAAAACAGCGCGAATTTTCACTAGACTGTCGTCGAGGTTTAGCTCGAGCTACAAAACAGAAATATCGTCGCTAGACTGTCTCCCCTCATTCGCTTGAGCGACCAGCGTCACTCATTTGTCACTGAGCCATCACTCGAGCGGCAGTGTTATCCGGGAAATTTTTAATTTGTTTTTTAAAGGTTTTTTCCCCGACTCATTCATTATATAATCTACCTATAAATACTCTAAAACCATAAAACGGTTTTTCTAAGGTTGAACATTAAGAGAAACATATGTGTGAGATTTTCTTCATATATTTGCCTTCAACCTTCGTTCTATAATTGACTTTTAGTTAGAAAAACATCAGTGTCACAATCCAAATACCAAACTACCACTTCCTTCATATCTGTCAAAGTTGCTGAAAATCAAGGGAATGTGACTGGAGTTTCAGTTGGTGAAGAACGCGGTGTTCTTCATGCATCCAAATGAGATAGACGATTCCACAAAACTAGGAGTTACTGCAGGATAGCAGAATCCAGGAGAGTTTTGGAAATTGCAGCTGGAATTGGTGTAGGAGCACAGAATTTAGGAGAGCTGTAGGAATTGCAGTCAAGAGATCAGATAGTACGTGTCGTCGTCTAGTCTGGTAGACTACAAGTTAAAGAATCATTTATGGTGGATATTTGACTGGCAAAGTGGACAAAATTTTTACCCAATTGGGGTTTCGTCGTGATCATTCATGTGTTCGTTATTGCTTACTATATCTACGGAATCTAAACATAGAAAAACTTGAATTGCATGTTTAATCATCTAGAATAATAAGTTAATCAGTGACTTGTTGCTAATTTATTCTAAAGATAATTTTAATTACGTATTAATACATATTCACATTCTCTAGGTATTGTTAAGGTCGAACTACGTAATTTTTAATTGGTATCAGAACCTTAATTCGATTCATGACCCTTATTTATTTCTAGATGAGTCAATCGTTGTTTGTGCATCCGTTCTTTTATGGAAGCAATTATGTTCATTGGAAAGTTCGAATGAGAGCTTTTCTTAAAGTTTTGGATGAACATATTTGGTCGAGCGTTCAAATTGGGTAGACTCTACCTTCAACTACAGTTGCTAGTGTAGTCACACCTACTGATATATCTTTGTAGACTAAAACGAATTTAGATGAGTGTAACTGGAATAGCAAAGCCTTACATGCCATGTTCATGGCTGCGTCT
Source organism: Fraxinus excelsior (assembly GCA_019097785.1). NCBI lineage: Eukaryota > Viridiplantae > Streptophyta > Magnoliopsida > Lamiales > Oleaceae > Fraxinus > Fraxinus excelsior. Next base: position 1,371,470 of record CM032644.1, read on the forward strand.
GCAGAAGAGTTTAGGAGAGTGTAGATGTGTGAGATTGCTAAGGAAGTTTGAGATATTCTAGAAACCACAATTGAGGGAACTAAAATTGTAAAAAACTCTAAAATGCAGATGTTGACCTCTAGGTTTGAAAAAATAAGGATGGTGGATGATGAGTCATTTGATTATTTCTATGCTAAGCTCAATGACATAGTTAATTCGAGTTTCAATCTAGGTGAAAGGACCCTCGAGTCAAAAATGGTTAGAAAAGTCCTTAGATCCCTACCTGAAAGGTTTATGCCTAAAGTCACCGCTATTGAAGAAAGTAAAGACCTTTGATACCGTAAAAATTGAAGAACTCATAAGATTCCTTCAAACTTATGAACTCCCCGTTTCTCAACCTAAAAAGGTTAAATCTATTGCCATGAAAACTATTAAAGAAGAAGAAAGTAAGTCTACTAATACTGAGATACTTAGGGATGACGAACTAGCTTATTTCGTTAAAAAATTTCAAAATGTGATGAGGAATAAGAGAAAGCCTCAAGAACAAAGAAATGAAGTCTCTAATAAAGTCTAAATAGACGTGAGAGAAATACCTCTAGGACTCCCATTAAAAAAATCAATATGTTCAGTGACATGAGTGTAAGGGTTACGGTCACTATAGGAATGAATGTCATAATCTAAATAGGAGCTCAAATAAAGAAAAATGTAAGACATTTGTAGTGACATTGAGTGATGATGAATCAGATTTGAGTGCACATAGAGATACCTCTGGTGGTAAAGATAAACAAAATTTCACGGCCTTCACTCTATTGCTACAATAGAATCTGATAAGAAAATTGATAAGAGCAAGAGTGATGAAAGGAGTGAAAAATTCGAGGACGAGTCTGATGATGAACCAGATATTCACGAATCTTATCGTGAATTATTTGAGGAGAGTCTTAAAATTTAAAAAGTCAATAAAGCTGTATTATAGAAGGTTAATGATCTGAAGAAAAACTCATAGGTGACTTTCAGGACTCTACCAAAAATCTTAGTGGGTTGAAGCTTTTAAATAAAAACTTAGAAACTAAAGTTAAATTATTAACAAGTGATCTTGAAACATCCAACACTCAACTCCAATCATTCATGAGTGGTTTACAGAAATTTGATAATATGTTAGGAATGAACAAGCCTGCTGGATATATGCATGGTCTGGGTTACGTTCATAATAACAATACTATCGCTAGTACATTCAAGAACACGTTCGTCCCTGTCACTAAAAAAGCTCAAAACATTGCTTATCCTGAACAGAATGTCACATATGCCTTAGGATCGAGACCTACTAAACAATGTAGGGTCAATCGTTCTCCATATCGGCAACAACCTCCGAGCAGGTATGAGCATAGGTTTATTCCCACTTGCCATCATTGTGACACACTGGGACACACAAGACCTAGGTGTCCTAAACTTCTGACTAGAAGTAAGAAACGGGACTTCTCTAGCAAAGTTAACTTACTTGCTAATTAAGTTAGCCATTTAATTGAGATGATGACTCGGTTAACTAAATCACTTCTACTTTTAAAAATGTTTGGGTTAAAAAAAGTGATCTGGAAGATCGTATGAGTGATCATGCTCTTAAAGGTAAGATCATCCATATTTCACTGTGATTCGAGTCATATGTGCATGCATGGGTAGTTCATTGAGTCCATTCATTCCTACATGAGTCTCACTTACTTGTGTGTTTGCCTTTATTTTGTTTTTGTGTTTTTTATTTGGTTTGGTATTTATTTGTTTTTTAAAAAATAAAAAATAAATTATTTTTTTTGTGGTTTCGGGCTCTAGATACTTAATGGTGCGTTGAACATAGCATTTTGTGACCAAGTATGCATTTATCTGTTCTATAATGTAATTTTCATTGTTGACTTAGGTTATTTATGGAGTACTTAGTATATTTCTCTTTATATACCATCTGCACTACACGCACTATAAATTTGTTAGTGGGACTCTACTGCATATGTGAGATTTAGAATGGTGTCACATGTTAGCAGGGTGACTTTGAATGTGAATTACCTTATTTATTAGACATAAGCTCAATCATATCCTTGATATAAACAATAGATATAAAATAAAAAAGGGATCAATATCTTATGTTCTTTTTCGAAGTCTATTGGACTCGAACAATTAAGTTTGAGGGGTTTCTCATAACCTAGTGCCTAGAGTCAACTGATTTGGGTTAATCGGTCTAAAGCTCGCTACAGGGGTCTTTTTAGTCCCTTAATAGAGAAGAGTATGATGCACTTAAGATGAAAAAAATATGAACTTTCATACTTGCAATTGTGAAACAATTATTATGCACAAAGTTAGGGGAAGAAAAGAAATGGTCTCTACAAAATGAGCTTTCATACATAGGTTCTAATGTACTTCTATACTTGGTTTGAATTTAATCAATAGAGGAATATCCTTATTAACTTTGATGTTATGCAAGTCTCTTCTCACAAAATTAAGGTTTGGGGTCCTACTACTTGAGAATTAATGACAATTTATACATATGAGTCACTTATACAATTTACTCCATGATTAACTTAGGTCATCTGTGTGGAAAAATTTAGTGTTCATTGCTTACACATATGCATGATAACACCTGCTTCGTTTAAGAGTCGGGTTTTTGAGTATGTAATTTCTTTAATACTACCTTGACTTCAATTATAGTTTAATCATAGAATTTCAAATGGGGGTTTGTTAGGTATTAGATGTTATATAATTGACTATTATGTGACCAAACGGACTAAGTTTGATATGTTGTAAAAAATCAAGGATTAATGTACAAATTGTCAAAAGTAGGGTTTTTAGGTCTAGGGTTCAAAAATGAGAAAAGAAGGAAAAATGACGCAAATTTTTGCTAGACTGTCGTTAATATTTGGCTCAAGTCACAAAAACAGAAATATCGTCGCTAGACTATCACCCTTCCTTCGCTCGAGCGACAATTTTATCCGAAAAAATTTTAATTCATTTTTTAAAAACTTTTTCCTCAACCTATTCATTCTATAACCTACATTTAAATACTCTAAAGCCACGGAACGATTTTTCTAAGGTTGAACATTGAGAGAAACATATGTTGTGAGATTTTCTTCATATATTCGCCTTCAACATTTGTTACATAATTGGCTTTTTGTGAGAAAAACATTAGTTTCACAAGCCAAATACCAAACTATCACTTCCTCCATATCTGTCAGAGTTGTTGAATATCAAGGGAAGGTGACTGGAGTTCCTGTTGGTGAAGAACGCGGTGTTCTTCGTGCATCCACATGAGATAGGCGATTCCACAAAGTTGGAAGTTACTATAGGATAGCAGAATCCAAGAGAGCTTTAGGAATTGCGGTTGAAATTGGTGCAGAAAATTCAAGAAAGCTGTAGGAATTATAGTCAGGAGATCAGATACCACATGTCGTCATCTAGTCTGGTAGACTATAAGTTAAAGAATCGTTTATAGTGGATATTTGACGACAAAGTGTTTGGAGCTTTTACCTCGTTTGGGTTTCTCCGTGATCATTCCAGTGTTCGTTATTGCGTACTATATATGCGGTATTTAAACATAGGAAAACTTAAATTACATGTTTAATCATCTAGAATAATAAGTTGATTAGTGACTTATTGCTTATTAATTCTAAAGATAATTTTAATTTCGCATTAATACATATTCATTCCTTTATAGGTATTGTTAGGGTTAAATTACGTAACTTTCAAAGTGTATGCTAATTAGCAAACATGAACATGAATAATGAACTGTATTCTTGAATGTGAAATTCTAATTAATATTAATTAAATGAATATGAATGTTAATCAATTGTTAATAATAGGGACATGGACGCACTACAATACATTAACTTATCTATATCTTGCAAAATATACTATATATCATGTTCTATAGCATTTTTTGGAATGTTATCGTAGGTGGCGTTATATAAAGTTGTACCTCTATTTATAACATACTTTTTGTGCAATCTTTTTTTAATTTGATCGCGTTTTTCTGCTATAATATCGACTTTAATAACATTCTTTAATCGTTATGGTTACATCTTCAATAGCATTCTTTTCATTGTAATATATACATATTAAATATCTTTCATGATATGATATTAGTATTTAGAAAATTCCTTAATTGACAAATGTAAATATTAAATAGTTTTTTCGAGGACTACAAATATGAACAGTAATAATCACACCAATAATATATTTTAAAACATGCATCAATATTTTCTCGTAGAAATACATAAATTTAGTTGTTCAATAGAAAATCTAGATATGTTTTATCTTCACATCAACTACTAATAGCAATATATGTTTGAAAATTTATTGTCAACTTGCTTTGAGATGCGCTCCAACAAAGGTTGATCTTTCTTACGTTTTGTCGACTTATGGCATGGTCGGTGCCTTAGGCCTCTAACCAGTAAACTCAGACATGACTCACAAACAACAAATGTCCTATTTATTCATATCAAGGAAATCCTTTTTTATAGACTAAGCTTTTACACATAGACCTTTGACCAAATACTTCAATTCACTTCTAGCATTGCCATCAACACGTGTGGTTATCAACCAAACAAATTGTTTAGCTAAACTTTGTTGGAAATCAATGGAACCAAGACTACAGAGTCTAGCTAAAAATGCATGTTGCAATACAATCACCCAACTTAATTTTGGAAAACAAAATTAGTTTCTCTTCTCCCTCAGCACAAGGCACTGTCTCAAGGTAATTCAAACATGAAGAAACACCCCTACCAAACTTAATAACTTCTTATACCTAATAGTACGAGCAAAAGAGAAGATTAGAATTCCCGATATTAACTCTCTAGATCGTTATTGGTAGAAACAATTGAGTAATCTATTATGTAAATATGTCAAAACGTTGAAATTATGCCCATAATTTGGGCAGTATTTTCACAAACTTCATGTTGCGAACACTATGCAATTATTTAGTATTTGTATCAAATCTATTAGATATAAATAGTATCTAGATGGTCCACGTTAAGGTGTCGGAATTCCATATATCACCCTAATTAATTTTCGAGAATATAGAGAATTCAATCTCAATTTTAATTAGTGACGATCAATGACCAACTTTGAATAAAAAATAACAAACATAATATATGAATCTTTTGGATTGAAAAATATTCTAGTTCTTCGTTAAATATCAATTTGAATTTTTAACTTCGCATCATTATTGATTTGGTGATGGTCCAACTGATCATGTCAAACAATAAAATTAAATTAAATTTTTGGTTTAATATAAGATATAATTCAATTATTTAATTTCGAAAAATATGATTAAACATTACACAATCATATATCATTCAAGTAGTCAAACTAATCAATCTCCTCACGACATTAATTATATGTTTTCCTTCACAGTGAATAAGTGATAAGTGTGTAAAAACACACTTATTTGGCACTTTTCTGGAATTAATTATAATTGAAATTGAGTTGATTTCTATGCATAATTGTGTAATTTTCATTGTTGTAGACAAAAACCCTGACAAGAAAGAGAACGAAGCAAAAAGGAAGAAAAAAGGACTTAAAGCGTACAAAATATGTGAATTGGGATCAAAGTGAACAAGCATAAAAGTAGGAGGACATTGGGATGCAATTTATAGATGGCAAAACCGAAAGAAAGGTCAAAATTCGAGGACCAAATTGTACGAAATCATAGTTGAGGGACCGAGTGTGCAAATATTGGAGGGACTTAGCTGCAAAAATGGCAGAATTTTCCATTAATTTCTGGCAGCCACCGCCACTTTTTGTTAAACAAATTGGTTTAGGGACCAATTTGTACACTTGGCGAAAACTTAGGGACCAAAGATGCAATTTTTCCTAAGTTAAACATAAAAATCTGCACAAAGGACTTTTCTTCCCAGTTTTGAATTTTCAGCTTCCATTTTCTGCCTATGCCTGGGACGTTTTCTGCTGATTTCGTTCCTTTCTTTTTTTTCTTTCATTTTCTTTTCTTTCTTTTCCTTTTTCTTTTATTTTACTTAGGGTCCGTTTGATACGCCGTGAATTCCATTAAAAATGGAAAATGTTTTCCATTTTCCCACTTTTTAGCTGTGTTTGATGCGTCTTATTTTCCAGGGAATTCGTTTTCCACCTATTTTCTAGGTACAATCATTTGATGCACAAAAGCTTGATTTTGTTTTCCCACCTATTAGGTGGGAAAACATTTTCCACCTTTTTTTTAGCAATAACAAAAAATTCTATCAACTATTGCAAAAATGATTTTCACTTTTGTTGACAATTTTTATACAAAACAAAGTCAAACGAATATGATATTTTTTTTAATTGTTTAAAAAAATTTGTTTTTTTTACTTTTTGGTAATTGGAACAAATTCTAGACTCAGTGGTAGAAAAAATTATCATTTTAATGGACAATTTCCATAAAAAATGAAGTTAAACGGACACCAAACTTTCAACATTTTCCAGGTGGAAAATTATACCAATCAAACACAATTAATTACAATTCCCAGTAAAACAAATTCTAGGCATTTCAATTCCCTGGAATTCATTTTCTTTCCACCCATTTTCCATCTTTGCAATCAAACGGACCCTTAGTAATTTTGGAGGAGAAATTCAAGAGCACAAGGAGACTTCAACTTAGGATTTGGCCAAGTTTTGGAGAAATCAAGTTCAAGCTTCAACTAGGATTTATTCTATAACTTTGATTTTTTCTCAATTATTTAGTCAAACTTGTTATGTATTGGATTAATATTCTCCTTTGTTTTCATATATATAAAATGAGCTAAAGCCTTTTGTGTTGGAATTTATGAATTTAGCTTAACCTAATTTCATTAATTATTGATATATGTATTGAATGAATGAAAAATGCATTTGTTATCAAAATCATAGTGTATTGATTATCATGTTTGAAATGATTTCATTTACTTGATCACTAGATGGAATTGTTAGGTAGTTTGTGTAATTATTGAGAAATTGTTCCATTACTAGGCTGAAATAATCGATACCCTGGGTTTGTCTAGTATACTAGGCGCGTCTAGATGATATAGAGATATACATCTACCTCAGGTGATCCGTTGAGTATTTTCACAAAAATTTATGAAAATTGGTTATGTTTTTATCGACGTAGAGATATGCAGTACGAATTAATCAATTATGGTTAATATGACCTCGAGAGGGGGTATTAACTAAAATAGGAAAATCGGGTCTAACTATTGTATTTTGGTAATTTGTATCGAAGCATAATTGGATTGATATTAATGAAACAAAAGGTTAAGCGACATCGTAAATTCCAACCACATTTTCCTCCGAAATTTCCAAGACTTTTATTTTCTTATTTTGTAGATTGTTAGTTTATTTACCGTTTTTTAAATCATGTTTTTAATTGTGTGTGTTTCTTTTGTCGTTAAAATTAAAATTGATTAGAGTTGAGTAATCGAAAGTATACATTACTCGTGGGATCGGCAATCTGGACTCTAAAAGTCCACTTTACTACTTGTACGCGACCCGTGCGCTTGCGGTATATTTTCAGCGAACAATAAGAATTCAAAATGATACATTTCTTGAAACACGTGCTACTTCGAAAACACATTGTATTTTATTATTGTTCATTAGAAAGCAATATGTCAATATTCATCTGAAATATTAGAAATTATAATTCATACTTTTCGGGAGCAATCAAATATTATTATAATGAATTATACAAGGATTTACTCTTCATGAGTAAAAATATAATTTACGTTAAATTGTATTTAATTATGATCTTCAGGAGCCATTATATTCTTCTGTTTGTGCTACTTCTGTAGCAATAATAAACTATTATTTAGAAACATTAACTGCTCAAGATTACGTTTATTTTGTTGGCATAATGTAATATTTGTAGAGTTGTGGTTCTTCAAAAACACAATGCTATATTATTCAAGAATTCAAATATTTATTAGTTTATCTTCAAGAGTAATAGTACAATATTATTTTAAATATTGTAGGTGTGAATTGGTTCTTCTTCAAGAGCAGCAAATAATGCAAATATAATATTTATTTTCAACAATATTATAACATTCTTTTGGAATATTGATTAAGATTATTTACTTTCAAAAATAATATACAATATTCTTCTAAAATATTACTGTAGATAATCTTTTTTTCCCAATTGATTAACCAAATAGATGTATAAACATTGTCATCATTGAATTTACATAAAATTCACACAAACATGATATACAAATAGGATATGATATAGAAAGATATACATGCAAAATAATCATGATTCATAGTGCAATAAAATAATCATGTTTGATTAGTACATGTGTTAGTTTAATAATCATTATACATACAGTAAAATAAACCTTAAAATAAACGCTAGAACTACTATGCATAAATCATCTATGTGTTTTGTTAATTCCATAAACTAATATAGAAACATTAATTGGATGTGTGAATTGATAAAAAAAAAAAAAATTACATGTCACCCAATTAATCTTGGTACATGCGACAGATGATTATGCTTATAAAAATCATTACCTTCTAATTAATTCATTTTGATCTTTAAAGACTCGTATTGATATCGTGTTATAAACTAGAGAGAAAAGATAACAAAATAAAGAGAAGTCAATGAACGGTGTATTTTATCGAGAACCAAATCTCCATATTTATAGAGAATGATTAGGGGTTGAACAAAAGTCCCGAACCAAATCGGACCGAATCGAACCGAATCGAACTGTTCTTCATAAGTTAAATATCGAACGGGTACCCGAATTGATAATCGATGGATTTGGGTCGATTCTTGGTTCTAGACCAAGAACCGAATAAGACATTAATCTAAATATTTTTTTTATTTTTTATATTGAATTAATTAATTTTTTTAAATTTTTAAACAAATTAACAAATTAATCCAGCCAAATTAAATTTTGTAACTTTGTTAGCCCAACATTTAGGCCTTATTATTAAATCTTTTTAGTTGAACAATTTTTAGTTTATTTGTGTTTGTTAATTGTGTTTTTTCAATTATACTTGTAGAGTTTCTTACTATGACAAGTCAAGCAATTGATGATTAAATCAAATAATTGGTACGTATTACCAATACTTGAAAAATATTTTATTTTGAAATTTTTTAATTCATATTTCGTTTTTTTTATGCAGATTGTTTGAAGTAAATGAATTGTTGATATGAATCATCAATGTTTTAATTTTAGTATCTACTTTTTGGAATTTGTGTTAATTGAATTAATTTTATTGGACATCTTATTATTTATGTGTTTCTAAATTGGGCTACGTTTTTATAAAATTTACGAATGAATATGTCATTAGTTGTATTTATGTAGTTTTGTTGTAAATGTTAAAAAATTTAATTATGGTACCAAACCGAACCCGAACGGTTCCGTTTAATAAATACTCAAAAATTTTGAGTCGGTTCGATTCTCTTCAAAACCAAACTGAACCGACTCATGTCCAGCCCTAAGAATAATTAAGCATGCAATGATAAAAATTTCTAAGATTGCAGGAGTACAATTACCATTCACTAATAAATTTACCATTATAATATACTCTATATTATCTTTTAGGGTAATTATATTACCACAACAAAACTTACTTGTTACACCACAATTTTAATTAAATTTTTTTATTTACTTAAATGTCTCTAGTATAATTACTTAATTACCTATAATTTTATATAAATTATTAACATAAACATTTTTATGAAGACACCATGCAACTGATAAATTTATGGCTACAGTTCTCCCTGTTCATTGCCTGTTCAAATAATATTCCACAACAACTGATAGCTAGGGGTGTAAGCGGTTCGGTTTTTGCGGTTTTTGACAAATTTTCAAACCAAACCGTTTAAACCGGTTTGAGAAAAACCCAAACATAAACCAAACTATTTTGAACGGTTTGAAAAAAACTCAAACCTAAACCTAACGGTTTGGTCCGGTTTTAAACCGCCGGTTTCACCGTAAATTTTTTTGTCCGTCTACTTTTATGACATTAATTCATTGAATTCAATATATATTTATATTTTACTAGCAATAAATTTAAAATAACTAAATATATGTACTACAAATTTAAATATCAACTAAATCAAAGTAAAATAACAATAAACTAAAATATAGTTTTTTGTTTGTCATTTTAGGCTAAAACGTTACAATAATGTTATAATACAAGTCTATTAAACTAAATATAAAGTCAAAAAAATATAATGATGTTCAAGAAGACCCCGTGATCATCATATCTGATAAACAAAACTACTGATTAAATAGAGAGAATAACCAACCATAATAATAAATCAATTATTTATAATATCTAAACATAACAATTACACAAGCTTGCCGTTGTATTTTGTTACAAATTCAGTTTCTCACATATACTTAAACACCAATTGTTGTCACACATGATTCAGTCTCCATTGTCAAACAAATGCATTCGTTATATCATCATGGTATTGGATACTAGATAGATAAAAGAATATTTAAAAATATGGTAATAGAAAATATAAATCACATGCTACAACTTTCATTGAATCATCAAATGTTTCCACTTCATCTAAATATTAGCACAGCAATATAGGTTCATTTTTAATTTGCAACCAACTCTTTCCGCATATACAAACCTCAACCATCCTTGCACCTAATAAACTTCTAAATGAATCAAGTATCTAACTTCCATTTGAGAATGCAGACTGAAGCAACTGTAGAAATTTGAATTTTAAAAAGGAAAAGTGTTTTTGATAGACTATGTTAGTCTTGAGATTATTAGATATAAATTATGATTATTTAGTAATAATAATATATATGTAATATAAAATCATAAATTGACAAAAATACATACAAATGACAAAACTATTGAATTTTACATATTTGGATGAATTTTTTTTTTTAAAAATCATTATTTTTATTTTTATATATTTTTTCGCCGGTCCGGTTTGGTTTTAAACCGCAATTAAAATTCTCAAACATAAACCAAACCGTTTTTGACCGATTTGGTTTGGTTCAAAACCATTTCGTTGACGGGTCCACGTGACACCAAATCGACGGTTTCTAAAATGCGATTTCGGTTTGATTTTCGGTTCGGCGATTTTTGCTTACATCCCTACTGATAGCAACAGAGTATCTTATTTGAGTTCTTCTAGTAGCAGGAAGACTCGATCTCAAACAATAAACTCAAAATTATATAAAATGGACCAACTTCCAAACAGAAGGATAGTTTTCCAGGATTTCATTTGAAAAACTAAAACATAAAGAGTGAAATGAGCCAAACTAGGTTACTTGACTATTCAAAATGACAAATCTCCCACTATTAAGGATTGGAGAAACTATAGCCTGTCTATAGTCAGGCCTTCGAATCAAAAGTATGTCCCCCTGGACCCCCTCTACAACACAAATTACACGATAATACCTCATGGTTCCTGTAAAATTTATTTGGCGTTTCTTCTTAATTTCCAGAATATAAATGGAGCAGACACTGGAAAAAATGAAAGCTAAGTATCACAAACAAAGGAAAGAATGATATAGATCAGCATTACATCCAAAATTAATTTGAATGTATATATTTGAACAAGCAATGCAGATTTTGCTAGACGTACTCGGGGGTTTACATTTCCGTGTATCCGGCCCCACCTGTCCCCTCACAATAGGGGGGGCCACGATTAGTTTATTAATCGTGAGCCCTTTCCTCATGTGAGGGGAGTGTAAACTCCATGTATAAATGGATTAATCCAATATAATTACCCTATCTTTTGTTCAACCCTCGTTTCTTTTTATTTATTACGAAACTTTAATTGGAAAAATGAGTTTCAAACTCAAATCATGAAGAAAAAGGCACAATAGCTCGGTCGAATTGGAATGAGTCAAAACGGCCATCTTTGACTGACACGGCAAAGTGAGTGGCTCAGATTCTGACATTGACTTGAGGAACTTTACTGGGGGAGTTCTCACTGTGAGACTTAAGATTTTTATTTTTTTCTCTCTCTCTTTGGAAAATTTCCATTTTGACTTTTAATGTGAACAATATTTTATTAGTCACTGTCTCTTCATCGATCAACTCAAAATAATAATCGTAAAAGTCAATTTATTGGTGTAAGGAGTTTGTGTCGTTTCAATTTCATTGAACTAAAAATACATTTTTTCCAAAATTTATTTTAAATCACATTTTTTAATAAAATAATATTATACGTAAATTTAAAATTTTTCCTTACTCCTCAACCGTACTATTTCAAAATATATTTTTTCTGAAACCTCATTAAAATGGAGCTCGAACGAGGACTATAGTCTATAAGTAGTAAAACTAGAGATGGCAAAAAAATCCGTCCCGACCCGCCCCGACGGGTTGGCGGGGCGGGGATTGCCGCCCCGCCTCAGGTCGCGGGGCGAGGGCGCCCCGCCCCGCCCCGCCCCGTTTAGTTAAAATAAATAAATAAATGAACGCTGTTTATTTAATTTTGGACATTGTTTGTTTTCATTGTTTGGTTTGGATATTGATGTAATTATTTTAAATATTATTTGCTTTGGATTATAAAATTTTGAATTGTATTTACTTGAAAATTTTTGGTTTAGCAAAAAAAAAACTAAATGGGGCATTAAACGGGGCAAAAATCCCCCCGCCCAGCCCCGAACCCGCCCCGTTGCCATCACTAAGTAAAACTGATTATAAAGTCAATTTAAAATTATTGAGAGTGACTCTGTTGGTTATCTAAATAATTTTAAGCCCTTTTGACCCCCCCCAATCATTTTAGAATAAAACACGTGGACCTTACGTACATAATTATTTATTTGAAAAATGTGTGGTTAAAAATAAATTTGAAAAAAATAATAATTTTAAAGTATAAGAGTCGAAGTAATTCTATAATATCAGTAGGAATTCATGTTACAAGCTTTGTGTGATATTAGAGCCCCCGTTCGGCATGTATTTTGAGAAGTTAGAAGGAACTTTTAAGAATCAAATAGTAATTTTACCATTTTGTCCAACTCCAATGGTGAATCGGTGATGTTCTTCTGGAAGGCAAGATACAACATATGTTGACTCGCTCGACACTTTGGTAGATCAGTGAGGAAGCTCTTGGACCCTGATCAGTTTGGGACACAACCCTCGATTTACCTGATCTGTGTCTTAAGGGCCCAAGGCGTAAATCCTAAAATTAGTCACCGAAGACAGACACATGAGTATATATAAAAATAAAAAATAAAAAAAATTCAGCATTAATAGCTGATCTTCAACTTCGTTTTTCAAAGCCTTCTAGATTTAGCTGGGGAAGAAGAAAATAAGTGACACTACTGGACCCACATTGCATGCAAGTCAAGGTTTTTCACGAGTTGTAAGAAAAAATTAGTTGGACTTTTAGCCTTTTGCATGTTCTTGAATATCTTTCTTTGAATGTGCAATGTTACCTACTTAACTTTAGTTAAAGTAGTTTGATTTAACTTTATAATTCATCAGTTAAAGTTGTTCGATTTAGCTTCATAATTAGGTTTTCGACAAGTAAGAATTTTATTTAGTTGGAAAATGGGTCAACCAATTGAAAGGAATAGTCAAATATTGCAAAGCCATGTTGATGGTGAAATTATTAATAAAAATTTATGGGTCTAACTTATTATTATAAATAAATTAGCTTAGTCCCTTTGTGGACATTCGATAAAATTGGAACGATACAGAAAAGATTAGCATAGTCCTTGTGCAAGGATGACACGCACAACTCAAAACTCAACTTCTCGACAAACAAGTCGAGTCCGGCTTAGCTCAACCCATTGTCATGCCTACTAGCCCATGACATGTTCCAATCAATTGTTGACGGAGAACATAATGTATTATTATTAATTTAATTTAATCTTATTTTATTATTGTTGCTAAGGTTTGACAAGATATGATTACGTCCCGTTTGACAATTATAATTTTCAAATTTCTTTTTTCTATATACTCATTTTCAACCATACATTCACATAATAAAATATTCTGCACGTAAATTCAAGATTTTTTCTACTTTTTAAATACACATTTTCTCAAAAATCACTATTCAAAACTTTTTTTTTTTCTTTCCAAAAGTATGGTTATCAAACGGATGCGATTTGGTATTAACTCTACCCAAACTTTCCAACCACCTTTTTTTTTTCCAGGAAGAAAAGAGATCGAAGAAAACTCAAAAGCGCGTTTTTCTTCAGTGAAAACTTCCAAGTAATGTTGACATCATTAATTCTTCCTCTCTTCTAGAGAATAGGTCAATTCAAAGATGCCCAGATAAAAAGAAAAATAAACATATTCTCCAAAAAAAAAAAAATTCCATTGTGGTCACTAAAGAAAAATAAAAAATAATAAAAATAACTTTGAATAAGTTTTTCTATCAATGAATTTAAAGTAGACTATACAGAAAAGGATGCAAAATTAATGACTTTAACTAATGGTATATTATGGCCAAGTCTTGTTTCTTTTCTTCACCTTTTGCTCATGGACTACATGGAGGTAGTTCTCTCTTTTCTCCTAAGTGCTTTCATTAATAAATTAATCGATTTATATATGAATATATAAATTAATAAGTTGAGATCTATTGTCTCAAACTCGTCATTTGATCTATCTTTTCATACTTTTTTGACATCTCGACACATCATTTATTCTTAGTAAAAGAGAAGGCGCTAAGAATATGTAATGTGTCAAAGACCACAAAATTTACCAGTGTTTTCCCATCTGCTAAGAAAATAATATTCTGATATGTCAAAAATGTATCATAAATTAGCAAGCAAAGAATTAATTAGATTAACTTGATGAAAAATAAATAGAAAGAAAAGTTCGAGCACCGGTCAGCACAAGTAGTCTACCAACACATTCATCAGTTTTGGTCATACTTTCATACATCATATCCCATATTTTTCTTGACTTGCATGAAAATCCCTTCACTTATCCACTATTCATACTTGTATATATATACACCAAACTACCATTAGCCCCTCTCTCTTGTGGGGTGACTCGTATGGAAGCAGGAAAATACACAACACCACAAAAAACATACTAAACTGTTTCTGTGTGTGTGACAGAGAAAGAGAGAGAGAGTATAGAGAGAAATCATGGCTGAGAGCATGATTGAGGTGGTTGAATACGGTGATGTAACGCCACCAATGACCGCCACAGATTCTGCCTTACCGGTGGCTTCGGCCCCTCCCATGCAAAATCAGTACAATTCACCATCTCTCTCTCGGAAGCCACTGCTTTCAATACAGCCTAATAATCCCAACAAGAGTAGCAATACTCCAAAAACTTCTCGAACTCCTAATTTCATTACACCATTGGGTAGCCCTATTAGGAGGGCAATCAAACTCACTAGGCTTGATCCTCAAGATGCTTGGCTTCCTATTACTGAATCGAGAAATGGGAACTCATTTTATGCTGCTTTTCATACTCTTTGTGCTGGTATTGGAATACAAGCACTCGTGCTTCCTGTTGCCTTCACTATTCTTGGCTGGTAAGTCATTCTTGAAGTTTAACTCTTTCGATGAAGTGGTCCGATATGAAAAATTATGAACATGCCAGACTTTTGATGAGAAAACGACTCAAGTCTACACATAGGGGCGTGTTAAATATTTGGACTTGAGAAGTTGCATCTTAAAATGTTAATCTCGTTAAGAGTGATAGTCCAAATCTTTATATGTTAGTTAATATTTTTATATTTACCCGATATGAAGTTTTTTCTACCCTTAACATTAATGACGTAGCCGCCATTTAGATATTGAATTCAGTTAAAATCAAATATTATTTTCAATTCAAAATTCATAACCACTTCATTAATATACGCATATTTTATGGGACTCTCTACTATTCGTCTTTATAAACCATTTATAAATTTTTGCAAATGTTCGCCCTAAACGGGCTCTTCTATTTTACCCAAAGTTGGTTTGTCTCTTTGTTGTTAATGGATAGAATCCAACATCGAATAAGATGAAAATATAGATCAATTTATAAAGGATTTGGGCTACTCCTCTTAATAATGTTGACTTTTTAAAACGAAATTTCAAATCTTAACATGATATCAGAGCCTGTTAACCTCCAACAAGCGATTTGATCCGATTAAGATTCAAAAACATTAAGCACGCGAATTTCAAGATTTGTTTGCTTAAACGAACTACCATCTTGCGGGGCATGTTAAGAGATAAAATCCCACATCGAATAAAGATGAAAATATAGACCAATTTATAAATGTTTGGTTACTCCTCTTAATAAGGTTGACCTTTTAAAATAGAACTCAAACCCGAATCTTAACAGTGCACTTTCATTTGAGTAGAAAAAGATGTGTTTCTTTGGCTCCTTTCTCCAACATTTCTACATTCCTTGGCTGCATGCAGGACATGGGGAGTTATATGTTTGACTGTGGCATTCCTATGGCAACTTTACACTTTCTGGCTTTTGACAAATCTCCATGAATCTACTGAAAATGGAATCCGTTACAGCAGATTTCTTCAACTCTTTAGTGCTACTTTTGGTACGACAAAAAACAATTTGAATTTTTTTATTTAATAATGATTTGATTCATTTCCTGAAAACCATCAGAATCCGTGACATTTTGCAGGAGAAAGAATGGGGAAAATCTTTGCCTTGTTCCCAATCCTGTACTTATCAGGTGGCACATGTGTCGCCCTAATCGTGGTCGGTGGCTCAACATCCAAACTCTTCTATCAGATAGTTTGTGGCGGCCACGGTTGCGTTGCAAAGCCACTAACCACCGTGGAGTGGTACCTGGTTTTCGCTAGCGCTGCTGTGCTTTTATCGCAGCTTCCAAACTTGAATTCGATTGCTGGCGTCTCTCTAATTGGAGCTGTAACAGCAATAGGATATTGTACAATGATGTGGATTGTGTCTGTTACAGAGGGTAGACTCGATCGTGTGTCGTATGATCGAGTGAAACCAAATAGTGACACTGAATGGTTTTTTGGCGTTCTTAATGCCCTTGGAATTATCGCTTTTGCTTTCCGAGGCCACAATGTTACACTTGAAATCCAGGTATACCTAAATAAATTTGCGTTTTGTGCAGTTTATAATAGATTAACCTTTTAAATGAAGCGATTACAAGAACATAATATGGAATTATTTTTCATAATTGGTTGCAGGCAACTATGCCTTCAAGTGAAAAGAAGCCATCTCGTGTGCCAATGTGGAGAGGGGTCCAAGCAGCGTATTTGATTGTTGCGCTATGCTTATTTCCTCTTGCTATAGGAGGATATTGGGCATATGGGAACAAGGTGAATTTACTTGCATTAATCTTTTGACTTTTCCATATCGTCGTAGTCAAAGCTATTTGTCCATTGTCATGTGCAATCTCATAATTGCAAGGAAAAATGGTACCACGTGACTCGATATGTCAAAACAATAATGTAACCTTTTTAGTTGTTGAGTCCAAAAAAACGACAAAATCATTTAGCCCCTGTCTAAGAGCAATATTATTCATGATTTAATCAAATTTTGGAACATTATACGATGGAAACTTATGTTACAGATACCCGACAATGGAGGAATGTTGGCTGCAATTTATGCCTTCCACGGACGCGACACTTCACAAAGTATCTTAGGACTAATTAGCTTATTTGTCATAATCAATGCTTTGAGCGCGTTCCAAATCTATGGCATGCCAATGTTCGACGACATGGAATCTAAATACACGAGCAGGATGAAGAAGCCGTGCCCTTGGTGGCTGAGGGTAATTTTTCGAGTCATGTTTGGATATGGGTGCTTTTTTGTTGCTATTGCAATTCCATTTCTCGGAAGTTTGGCTGGTTTGATCGGAGGGATCGCAGTGCCTGTGACATTTGCCTATCCATGCTTGATGTGGATTAAGGTTAAGAAGCCCGAAAAACATAGTCTGATGTGGTGGCTAAATTGGGGACTCGGGATTTGTGGTTCGTTGTTGAGCATATTATTGATCGCTGCCGGAATTTATGTTGTGATTGAAACTGGAATTGATGTTAGCTTTTTCAAACCTCATTGATTAGATACAATTTGGTGTTTCTTTAGTTACATTTCATGAATGTATTTATGATATGTGACATATGTTGGAGATATTACACCGATAAATGTGCACGTTATATTCAAATCAATACGTACCGTGTTATACTCGTGAAATCGAAATAGAATTCGACTTACCGAAATCTGATTTGAGAAGATAAAATAGTGATTTACCGACTTCGAATATAATAATATGGATTCTTCACTTCCCAATATGAGTGAACGCACGTTGTTCTTCAATTCAAACCTTAGCATGAAATCAAAAGAATATTAGTTACTTTCCGAAATCAAAATACTAAATTAAAATGAAATCGGAAAAAGAAAGAGGAGATGCAAGTGATGCGATCGGTCGAGGCAAGTGTTTGACACTTTGTCCTTAAGATGAATTTGTCCCGCATCGGTGCTAACGGTTTCTTGACAATCATCTCCCAAGATACAACGACCACGTCTAGCCATAGGAGCACTCCAAATGACTTAGACCAACGAACTCGAACGGAATTCTCTCTCTACCATAACCATGATTTTGATGCAAGAAATAATCACTTCTACAAAGTGTTTTATGCAAAACTAAAGTAAAATATGAAATGGAATGATATGGAACTATCAATTGAATTTGTTCCACTTCTCATTATTCCATATCAAATTCAAACATGTGGGATCCCTTATATAGTAGTTGGAACATCCATACCAAGAGACACATCTCTTAGAATTTATATCTCCATAAAGAGATACAATTACATCTCTACATAAAGAGACAATTATTGAAAATTAATGTCAAAAGTCATGATCTCCAAAAGTCATGATCCATATGAAAAGACACATCTTTTCATCTACATATTTTCTAGAATATTTCACAATATTCCATATAATTTTTCAATAATTCAAAATTTGGCTTAATTTCTCATTCACCAAATAACACATTTCCAACAATCCCCCACATGAATGAAAATTAATGCAAATGACTATGCAGACACTAGTAGAGAGAGGGCGGAAAAAACACTGCATCAGAGAAGGTAGCTTTTGGCCTTGAACCTCCCTTAGTGAAATACTATCGGACTTACTGGCTAATTGGTGAACGTGATGTCTTGAACCATTCAACCGTTGGTGTAAGCCAAAACAACAGTACTCACACAATGTCTTCCCTAAACCGTTCATGGTTCTCACTGTTGTGTTCATTTTGGCCATGAACAACTCTTGGATTTCATAAGTGCTTTAGAGAATTCAAGCATTTGAAACATTCTCATAGAAGCGGCCCCACTTCACACTTATATAGGTGACCTCCTATTAAGAGTATTCTGCCATACTCCACTTGACTGAATCAAGCTATAGGAATCATTAAAAATGTATTTTATCCTTTCAATCATTCGGCAGAAAGCACTTTAATATCATAGGAATGAGTTAGGAAATAATTTCCTAAGTGCTTCATGGAATCTTCATGACTTAGTTTTCCCTTTGAACCAAGATCTTGGGATCTTCAGTCAACAAGGTAGGTTTACCATTACAAAGACTCTTACGTCGTAGGCTTTAAGCTCATTCCCTCGATATGCAGTATTCTTGATCTCTCGGTAAATCTCTAAAGGTACCACGAGTTTACACCATTGAGATCGACTGCTTAATGGTATTATGTCTACGACTTATACGTCTAGACTTACCATTACATGTGACTTAGTATCTCATCAAATATAGCTAATCAACGATTGATTGATTTAATAGATACAACATGTCACCATCAAGAAATCATCTCATGAAGCTACATGCTTCTAACTAGCTTTATCTAAAGCTTTATAAATTCCAAACAACAATATTAGAGGATTTCTATCACACACTACACTAGTCAATCACTTTTACTAGTGGATTTCAGAAAGATGGGTATTCAATATCATTATTGAAATATCACAATGCATTTCAACTTTATGAATATTCTTCAAATATTCTAATTGATCTTGCATATCCAAACAAACACCATAATTGGCTTTTATCCCATTTCATCCACTTTAGACTTAGTGTATATCATCCTTATAATCAATATAAAGGTTTTCTATCCTTTCCACCTTTATAGATACATTTCTATGATTATAAGGTATAGAAAATTATAACTTTTAACATAAGTTACCCCCACAATTCCTCAATTAGGAATGCATGTGCAATCTAGTAAAGTTGCATCCACAAGTTTTGAACTTTACATATAAGTTCGCAACCATTAATGTTAACCCCCACATTTTTGGGTTATACTTTTGAACTTAGAGTTCATCAACTCTCTCATAGTTCAATTCATTTATCGAATAGATAATGTCCATATCGAATGCTTCATGAAAGTTTAAGTACTTTCAAAGTGGTCATCAATCCACAATTTATTTCAATTGAAATAGTATACAATGTACTTCAATCCAACTATCTCTTAATTTGATCATCCAAATTAAATTAAGGTCATCACATAGACCAACAATATTTTCAAACATATACCAATTTAATTGGTTCCACGATTGAAATCAAATTCAACAATGAAGAATACTAAGCATCTTGATTCACAAGAATTGCAACTTCTCCCAACATATATCACATTTGTGATATTTCACGAGATAGTATTATTTCATGTTAAATAATACTTATTCACCATATTCAAATTTAATGAACGAATCATCCATCAGTTGTGTTTTAAAAAAAACTCAACGAGAGGACGCACCTTTTCGAATTAATCTCTATGAAGAGATACACCAATAGGAAATTAATCATACCAAAGGTCATGATTTTGTCATATGAAAAGACATATCTTTCCATCCAAATCGATTCTAGAATATTTCATAATATTCTACGAATTCCAAATAATTAAGTGGCTTAAATCTCATTATCAAATAATGATTTCCACTTAATATAATTATAACAAATCGCATTTTGTCATATTTGCATAAATCATCTCATTTAATTTCATCAAATTAATTGAGGCTATCATCATTAATATAATTTCTCATATTCCAATAAAAGGAATTTATTCCATCTTAGTCAACACATGTCGTGACTAGGAATATCAATATCATGAGAAATTCACACACTTCCACATTTAGAGATATCATCATTGATCCCAATCTCGATCAATTAAATAACCAAGACCAAATGATCAACCATTGATTTGGTACAAAAGACCAAAACGTACATTCATTACTTTATGTAATAAACATCAACAATAATATTTCCATTGCAGTTATAAAATGAACAGTCATCGAAACCATAAATTATACAACTTTCCATACTCATTGAATACCAAGAGACTATCACCATCAACCAAAGTTAGTACAATTTCCAACATGAAAACATGCATCCAAAACACGACAATGTTCTATTTTGGCATGTAAACTATACTTGCAATCACGTGAACATATGCATTTTTAAACCAGAATATACAAATTTTGACCAAAAGTCATGTGACAATTCACCATTCCACATTATAATAAAGTATGCATTTAATTTATATATTCTTTTAATTAGCAGCCTCCATTTGATCATTAAAGTATAATACACGCCACATATTTTAATGTCCATTAAGTGACTTTTGTCTTTTTCATATATCAAAATTAGATTTAATATGCATTCAAACTCACGTAAATTATGTAACCAAAATCAAACATGCACAACAAAATTCATCTTAAGATGTTGGAGATATTACACCGATAAATGTGCACGTTATATTCAAATCAATAGTACCGTATTATACTCGTGAAATCGAAATAGAATTCGACTTACCGAAATCTGATTTGAGAAGATAAAATAGTGATTTACCGACTTCGAATATAATAATATGGATTCTTCACTTCCCAATATGAGTGAACGCACGATGTTCTTCAATTCAAACCTTAGCATGAAATCAAAAGAATATTAGTTACTTTCCGAAATCAAAATACTAAATTAAAATGAAATCGGAAAAAGAAAGAGGAGATGCAAGTCATGCGATCGGTCGAGGCAAGTGTTTGATACTTTGTCCTTAAGATGAATTTGCTCCGCATCGGTGCTAACGGTTTCTTGACAATCATCTCCCAAGATACAACGACCACGTCTAGCCATAGGAGCACTCCAAATGGCTTAGACCAACGAACTCGAACGGAGTTCCCTCTCTACCATAACCATGATTTTGATGCAAGAAATAATCACTTCTACAAAGTGTTTTATGCAAAACTAAAGTAAAATATGAAACGGAATGATATGATATGGAACTATCAATTGAGTTTGTTCCCCTTCATAAAATTCAAACATGTGGGATCTCTTATATAGTAGTTGGAACATCCATGCCAAGAGACACATCTCTTGAAATTTATATCTCTCCATAAAGAGATACAATTACATCTCTACATAAAGAGACAATTATTGAAAATTAATGCCAAAAGTCATGATCTCCAAAAGTCATGATCCATATGAAAAGACACATCTTTTCATCTACATATTTTCTAGAATATTTCACAATATTCCATATAATTTTTCAATAATTCAAAATTTGGCTTAATTTCTCATTCACCAAATAACACATTTCCAACAACATATATTGATTCTTGTACTTTAAATTACTTTTTTTTTTTTTTTTTAAGTTGGGATATATTTATGGGAACAATTCAAGAAGAGTAATGCTACTTTGCCCAAGTAGCCTTACAAAAGGGGGAGTGCCCTAGTGAGTTGACACCCCCCTATTGGAAGGGCCGGCTGGCACCCCCCTATTGGAAGGGTCGGCTGGTGCCAGCCGGCCCTTCCAATAGGGGGGTGCCAACTCACTTGGGCACTCCCCCTTTTGTCATCCAACTTGGGGAATGTAGTATTGCCCATTCAAGAATACAATAAAAGTTTATTAATTCGAAACTTAATTTTAATCTTCTTTTTTTCAAAGTAAATTTTTTTTAAGTTAATCTTTGCAGAATATAACTTTGAATTGGAAACATTACGAAATACAACCCTGAATTCATAATTTTGTCACAATACAACTCTAAATCAAACTTTAACCAGCATAAAGCAGAAATGAAGCAAAAGAGAACATCATAATGCAGATGTTAACAGCAACAAAATAAATCGATAGAAATCCCATAAAACAACAAAATAAACCTTAAAACTTAACACACACACAAAAAGAAATCAACAGTAGATGTAAACGAGCCGAAGTTTGTGGCTCGGACGCTGATCGAGTAAAAATGGATCGAGCTTTTTTTGACCCAAGCTGAGATGAGTCAAGCTCGGCCGAAAAAATGATGCTAGGCTTGAGCCTTTCCCAGTCGGGCTGGCTCCTTTTTTCATGAAATTCTATTTTTATTTTTATATTTTTAAAGGCAATATAGCTACCATAGCTGCCTTTGAATTTAAATGTAGCTGCAAATTCAAAGGCAGCTATGGCTGTCGCCCGTGTTGGTGGGGCTGACTCAAGTTGGCTGGGGCAACACTCGAAAATGTGGCTTGGTTCCAACGAGCAGCCAGCCAAGTCGGCCACTTGACATCCCTAATCAACAATAATGACATTAATTCTCTGTGTCAGTAGTGTGATTGAATGCATCAATTATATTACATTGTCACATACTTAGCCATGTCAAAAAGGCTTTGTGGCTCAGGCCGCCCCGAGCTCAGCCCGTAAAAAGTTCGAGCCGAGTCAGCTCGTGGCTCGGTGGCATCAAGCCGAGGCTCGGGCTCGTCACGGGCCGAACCGAACCTTTAAAAAAAATAAAAAATAAAAAATAAAACAAATGTGACACTTGAAGGCAGCTGACAGCTGCCTGCGTGTTTTTTTTTTTTCTTTTATTTTTTTTAAGTTTAGTCTTTAGATGTATTTTTTTATATATATTAATATTTATTTATTATTTATAATACGTATAAATTATACAAATTTTAAATACATTATAAAAAATTATAGATTTATAACGAATTTTAAAAAAAAACACGAGCTGGCTCGACCCGCTAAGGCCTGAGCCAAAAGCTCGGGTCGAGCCTCATTTTTTTGGCCGAACTTTTGCTCAGCTCGGGCCCAAAAAAACTCGGACCTATTTTATTCGAGCCGAGCCCGAGCTTCAATTTTCGGCTCGTGGCTCGGCTCGGCGACATGGCTAGTCAAACTTCTTCATCATACTCATTTGTCAAATTTCTTAATTCGTCAACCCTCGGAATCGTCAACCGTGTGGAGGAAAAAAATCAACATAATCAATAGCCAAATTATTTTACAAACCCACGTCACACATCAACTTATTTGTCTAAAAATCGAACTTAGATGGTGAAAAGTCAACCAACTTATGCGAGATTCAACTGATTTATCTCTCTCAGATCGTGTTTCAAACAAATGGGACCTAAAGTGAGTGTTTGGATTTGAAGAGATTGAAATACTCATTGCGGTTTTATTGATTCGGTCTTTTCTTAAAATTTTTTTTTAACACCTAACTAACGGACATAGACGATAGGAGATATTCCACAACGTTTAAATTTATGAAGATTTTGCATCAAAATCAAAAGTTAAGGTATTTCACAAAATAGACAAACATTAGGGGATATTATGCCAATTACCCTATATATTATTAATTCAACCCATGTACTATAGTAGTATAACAGTTAACATAGAAACATTATACACAGTTCAATAATATTTGGGAAATAATTAAAATTTAAAAACTTAAAACACTTCTTCTTTCAGCAAATAATATTGTTTGAATCAAGTGATTAAGAATATTAGACAAAACATGCTTTCCTACATATCCTTAATTTACTGGAACTCTAATTCATTCATGCATATGAATTTAAACCCTACAAATTGAGAAGTTGCAACCACAATTTTGGTTTCAAGTTTAAGAAACAAAATATTTCAAATTGACGAGAGTTAGAATAGTTGTTTCCTAGTTGATTGCGTTTCCTAATACTTGTTAAAGAAATAAATCCAAAGACATCTATAGCCATATTCCCCTAAAAGCATAATCAAACAGCAAAAATATGTCAGAATTGAATGATGATCTAGTTCTTGAGGTTATCTCATGGTTACCCCTAAAAGACGCAGTTCGATGCAAGATTCTGGACAAAAATTTCAACAGGTATATTTCAAATCAAAGCTTTGAGCACAAACACTTTGTTCGATCAAAGCAAAAAATCAGTAACCTGCTTTATTGCTCGAATTTGGATCCTGTAACTTTTAGCCGACTCCAATTGGAGCATCCTTACTCTCTGAACGATTTGGAGATTAGGTACCAACCTCCTTTTATATTTGCCTCTTGTGGCGGAATTCTTCTTCTTTGCTATAAACATAGAAGCTACTTCGTCATAAACCCTATTAAAGGAGAATTCAACTTTGTGCAAGTGGACAAACACGATGGTTGGGTTGTAGGTTCAGTTGGCTTGGCCGTTGATTCAAGCAATCATTCATATAGAGTCAGATTAGTCTTCGTTCATGTAAGTAAGCACAGAACCTGCCTGGAGAATCAGACGTGTAGATTCACAATATATAATTTTTGTTCAAGCCAGTGGGAAGAAAGCCATGAAGAAGATTTCGTTTGCAAATCAAGAAAGTTTGTGGCCAGAAATATTCAACCTGTTTACTTGCATGATTCTCTACATTGGCTTAGAGAAGATGGCAGTATTCTTTCTTTCGACTTGGAAAAACGCCGGGCTAGAATCTTTCAAGGACCTGTTAAGTTAATCTTTGGTACATGGTATGGTTATGACATATGGTTCGGAGGAGTTGAAGATTCACTTGTATTTGTTTGCCCTTCAAAATATGTAACTGTCATATATTTTTATGATCTTGTACACTCTAAGACATGGCAAATTTGGCATAGAATTGGAAACATACGGAGCTACAGGAATGGATTTCCTATAATATTTGATGGCCGAAGACTGATTCTTCTTCGAAGGAAGAAAGGTGGAGAAGATGGAGAAATTTTCATGCACAATATTTTAGCAAAATCCTGGGAGAAGATAGGGACTGTTTCAGCAGTGACAGATTTTGTTCCTTTCGTTTCAACATTGGCAAAGATCAACTCTGGCTATGTGCTTGATGAATTAAGGAACAATTTCCTCTTAAATTAGAGGAATCCTTCATGGGAAGTATGAGCCCATCTCCTCTCCATGCATAATAAGGTAAAATCTCTTTTCAAAATCAGAAGCCAATATAGTTTCTTAGAATTGGATAAGTGTCTGTATATCATATTGGTTGAATTATATTTATTAACTTCTGCATTCAAAACTACACTAAATTTTCTATAGCAGTGTAGTCCCTAATATAATTAGGGTCCGTTTGGCTTTTAGAGATTTTAAGGATTTCTGCTTACATTTTTTATTTTTATTTTTGTAGAATGCATTTTTTAATCATAAATTAATAGAGAATGTGTAGTTAAAAATGAAGGAAAGTTTTTGAATTACCTGTAATATTATTTTATTAAAGAATGTGTGATTAAAAAGAAGAGAGAGAATAATGTATTTTGAAAAAAAAAATAACGATCAAACAAGGGCTAAATTAAATTTAATTTTCAAGCCGAACCAAATTGGGGCAATAATTGTACATATAAATATTTGACTAAATATTATTTTTTATTATATAAATATTTAAATTTAATTGTCTTGCCGGAATTTTTTAACCAAAAATTTTATTATTTAAAATTTATTTGTTTAAGACGTTAAAATATGATATGTGAAATACCGTAAAAAGTATGAAATACTAATATTTCTTGTATTCGACACTTACTGGATACTGATAATTTAATTTAATTTTTAATTAAGAATTTAAAGGAATAATTAACAGAAATCCCTTAAATTAAGCTATCGTTAATAAAATTAATGTGTATTGTGCCTTCTCTCTCATTTTAATTCACAAGATCATTTACCTCATTTTTTGAATTGTTGTAATAGGAGAGAACCTACACGAAAAGTTTATTATTGGAAGTTGAATTCATATTTATAGTTTAAGCCAATCTTGAAAGATATTGAATTCACCAATTTTGTTATAATCTTTCGAGTGTTCTCTAAGGGTGCATTTTACTTTTGTGTTTTTTTTTTTTAATCTAATTTTCTACTTTCATGCAGTTTGATAGACGATTTTTCCACGAAAATATTTTTCTACTTTTGTTCACGTGACCATATTTTCCTTGAAAACAAGAAAAATATATTTTTTAGGATGAAGTGATTTTTATTTTTTAAGTAATTTAGTCACTTTCTCTCTCTAAATCACTCAAATACATTTAATTATAAGGCTATTTTATCAAACATTATAAAATAAGAACACTTGATTTTTGAGATTTTTTTCCAAAAGATTGATATTTTTGAAATATTCGAGGTTATGGATTTAATCATAAATCAGGTATTGAATTAATAATTAAATCAAGTATTATATATCCATCCATAAATAATTCAAACCTTAAATAATTCATTTCTCTCAACTCTCTCACATGCACCACCGCCGCCTCCCTCCCTTATCCTTCCCCTTCTCCTCTCTGTTGGCGTCGCGACGCTATTGTGAACGGCAGCAGCGTTGCAACGCTGTCGTTCTCAGCATCGAGGCACTGCTGTGAATCGCAGTAGTGCCTCGACGCTGCTGTGTGTGTTTGGACGCTGCAGTAGGTGTTTGGGCGACGCTGCCGTTCTTTTTCGATTTTTTTTTTATTTGGTTGGGCATGGTGTTGTGTGCAGTGTCGATGGTGGTATTGTGGTGGTTGGGTGCAGTTGTGGTGTTATTGTGGCGGTGTTTTTGTTTTGTTAGTCTTTTTTTTTTTTTTTTGATTTGGTTGGGCGTGGTGTTGTGGTGGTTAGGTGCGGTTGTGGTGTTAGTGGTGTTTTTGTGGTGATGTTTTTGTGTTGTTAGGGGGTTTTAGGCGGATTTGGCGATGGTCGTGGTCCTGGTGGTTGTGATGGTTTCTGCTAGTGGTTTTGTCGACGGTGGAGACGGTTATGTTGGGGTGGTGGGCTGGTGGCCGTGCTTTGTTTGGTGGCTATGGGTGGTGGTAGTGGCTGAAGTGGTAATGTCAGGGGTATGTGACCAAGTATTTAACTGTGACCTAAAATTTTGATAATATGTGGCTGAAAAATAATCTGTGACCAACAAATTTGAAAATATGTGACAAATGAAATTAACTATTTTTTCATCTGTGACCGTGAAAAATTCTGTGACCAATTAATTTGGAAATCTGTGACTGTTCATAAATTTTGATCTGTGACCAACGAATTAATTGTGACCTATAAAATTTTTGAACTGTGACCGTAAATTGTAAATATGTGACCAGAATGGTCACCGGAAATAGTCGCCGGAATAATTGTCGGACTCGGAGCAGTCGTCAGAACGATCGTCGGAGAAGAGTGGTGGTCGGAATGGTCGCCGGAATAGTCCCCGGAGTGGTATGGGTGGTGCATGTGAGATGGGTTAATTATATTATATTAGAATTAAATATTTAATAATAAATTGATTTAATAATTTATTATTTCATAAATAAAACATGATTTTTGAATTTTCAAATAATAAACCTGATTTTTGATTTGGTGTAAAGTAAACACCTTATTTATGAATTTTTCCCTATAGACAAGTCCATGTCTAAACTGAGATAAGACTCGACCCAACTTCTATTATACCACTAATTCTTGTTTTTAGAGTCAGCCATGAATATTTATTATACTTTTTTTTAGCAAAAAAAAAATTATATATAATTACTAAAACAAAATATGAACAATTCTTTTTATTTCTCTATTAACGAAAGACCTCTTTCAAGAAGACCAAGACCAAAGACACAATTCTATTAGGAATTCTACTTTTAAGTATAATTTTATTTATTTACATCTTTCGTGGTCTTCTTTTAAAAATTTACTTATTTAGGCATTTTGTGTTCTAAACTTGCGAGTTAGAATTGTACCTCGTATAAACTTCACTTATGAATTTGTTTCTGTTTTCGCGCGTTTTCCAACTCGCCAACAATTACGAGAAAAGGATCAGACGATTGTGTAAGGAACAAACCTCTTGAGACAAAGTCCCAAAAAGGGGTGCGTTTACTAGTGAAGAGTTACAATTAGAAAGTAGACAAAACGCCTCCAATGGGCGCAAGCACACGACTACTGAGAAATGATTAAATTTAAACTAAGGAAATAAAAATTACATATTCTCTTGTCGAGAGTTTTTGATTCGGGGTCCTTTTCTTCTACGACTTTACTTCCTTTTATACTTCCTGGGCATCTCTTGGTTGTCGAAACTGCTTGGAACTACTCCATTACCTTTGTAACGGTCCACTTTTTTAGTGAGAAACTGCTTGTTTGGGGAGAAGTTACTTAGTAACTGTTGCCACTACCCTTGCTGTTTCTGGGTCGTGGGGGCGTGTCGGGTTTACTTGACAACTGCTTCCGTAACTGCTGAATTGGATAAACTATACCTTTTGGACTTGTCTGATTCTGGGCGACTTGAGGATTTGGGTGATAATGAGGCTCGTTCTGGGCGATTGTGCAGTACTACATTCGTTCAGCTTCTGGGCGTCCTACGGTCTTGGGCGATGATACTCCTTTGCTCTCGGGCTCCCAATATTCAGGCATTTTCTCAAGTTTCCAGATTGGGCTTTTCTTCTTGGGCCCTTTAATTGATTTCCATTGGGTCTCCATCTTGGGTTTCTCGATTGGACTTTCCTTTGATTTTGGGCTGCATTTTTAGTGCGTCAACAATTACCCCCCAATATGGCAGAATTAATACTAATCATTAATTTTGCCATATTCACTCTGTATCTTTTCGCAACATTTGAACTTCCCCAGAATTTCAATCATCATGTACCCTTACCGCTTGAAAGATTGCGACGTCACAAACCCTTAAAACCCAAAAGTACGCGGCATTCCATTACGTCTCTGCAATCTTACGCTTCACCATTTTCACTGTTAGCCTTCTTGTCTCCGTGTTACGTTTTGCCAAAAACCTTACCCAACTTACATTTTGTAACAAATGGCTACTTCAAACATTCAGTTCGATGCCGCCCTTAGCTTCGAGGACTTTCAAGACCTCCTCACCAAACCATACATAAATTCAAACCCTATTTCGTGGGTTAGTCCCAACGTTGACGAGTTTTTCTTGGGCCCTTCTTTTGTCGATGCTGAATCGGTTGAGAAGACGGCGACGGGTCAGCTGTTCCCTTGCACTGAAACCCTGCCATTTCTGAGCTCTCTACCGCTGAAAGCCATCTGCGATAAAGGTATTCGTACTTGGCCCAAAGCTGATTCTGGTTTTCATAGGTGGCATGCACGCATGGTGAATCATGGTCCCACCAAATCAATTTTTGAACGTGCGGGAATTTCGGACTTATTAGAAATCACCCTTAATCCCCCCGTATATGACTCAACGCTTTTTCCAATCGCCCTGAGCTTTCGGTCTTCTGAGTATAATGTCTTTGTTTTTCCTTGCGGCCCGTTGTCCATTACTCTGAGGGATGTAGGGGCCTTAATGAACCTTCCTCCTTTGAGCGATACCATTTCTCCCGGTATGGTGGTCTTGGTTTCTACTGGCAATGTTCCCCCCCAAGTTTGATAAGAAAATGAATGAATCTTATTCGGCTATGCAGAGTGCTTTTGCCGCTCTTGCTTCTGAGCCTAACCATGCTGAGCGGGTAGCTTTCCTTCAAGTTTGGCTTTGTAAATACGTTCTTTGCGTTCCTAGCTTGAAACCCTCTACAAGCTACTTACCTTTGACGCACGAATTGGCCCGGGGCAAGCCATTGAATCTGTGCTCTTTCTTTTTAGCTGCTCTTTACAGGGGTTTGGCTTTGCTCCAATTTCAATTAAGGACGGCGCGTCCCCTACTGGCAGTGGGCCTCTTTGGTTTGCTCAATTGTGGCTGAGAGCATATTTTCCTTCCTTTGGGGCTCCATCTATTTGCAACACTTCTGCCACCTGTTACGGGTTGGCCATAGACCCCTTGGACCCAACAAATCTGTCTAGGAGGGACGTTTTTTCATTCTTTTATACATTGAATTCCATTTCTTCTTTTTTCCCTTTTCCTACTCATGTGACTCCCAACTATGTACATATTCCTTCTGGAGTGATTGACTCCTCACCAATTTGGGTTCAGTTTTTGGCTGGAAAGGAGTTGTTCTACGGCATTATTACGGGAACCAATGCTAAGGCTGGAGTAGAGATTTACACACCCCATTTCTTTGCTCGCCAGCTGGGTTTCGGCCAGACCTGGCCCGTCCCTCTTTTCTATTCCAGAAATCTGACCGACCGTTTTTATACCCTTAATAAAGCGGATGTTGCAGCTATAGAAGCCCATAACCGCGTTTTGGCGGATGTATTTTTGCTAGCCCCTTTTCATTCCAGTTCTGCTACTCATCCCCTTTTTGAGCATCTCTGGCCGTCAGTGAAACGTAAGTTATTTACAGCTGACGCCACTACCGCCTTTCATTTGCTGGATCGGCCAAGTGCTTCTTCAACTTCTCCTCTTTCAGTTACTCCTCTATCGATTAGGAGTCCTTCTCTACCCCCTCGCTCTAAAGATGTTCTTTCTTCCGCTTCTCCTTCTGCCAAAGCTATTGCCGCCAAGGGTGTATCAGGCCGGAAACGGCCGGCTTCAGCATCCCCTGTTGTGCAGGCCGATAACGATGATGATGATGATGATGACATCCCCCTCACCTTCAGGAGAAAGGTAATCCATATTTGTATATTCGCAGATATGTTTTTCTGTATGCTAATGGTTTACCTGAATTTTCAGAAGAGTTCGTCTTCTTTTTCCAAGGCTATAGTTCTGGCAGACCCTTCGCCCGGGCTTCAAGTTTCAACACCCTTATCACCACCAAATCCTCCTTCCCAGGATGTCGACCCCCCAAGCGTGGAATTAGAAGGTAGTGCTTATTTTTGATGCTTTGGCCTTTCTTTATTGCTGCTGGCTTATCGATTTGCTGTGGTGTGAAACATGCAGAAATTCCCGCAGCTTCGTCCAGTGGGAAAGGTCCTTCCTACCCAGCTAAAGGGGGACCTCCCCAAGTGATGGAGGAAATAAGGGAGGTGCCTGGATTTTCCACTACTGCAGATGAGGTCTTTTTACTTGACTCTTACTTTTTTGGTTTTTTGCTTTGTCGTATCGAAGACCTTCAATATTGGTAACTTCCTTTGCAGGAATCCGATAGTATTCTTAATTCCATCCAAGACTTACTCACCTCCTGGGCACGCATGAAAACATCCTCTGCGTCATCCTCCACCCCTGCGAACGAGAACATGGCATCTCTCAAACAGGCATTGTTTGAGTATGTCTCCTTCATGGACATGGAGGTCGGCCGTGCCAGCGCTGCTCATCAAAAGGCCAAGCTAGATATGTTGAGCGCGAACCTACTGCAAGCGCTTTCGCTCCCATCGCCCAGCATTTCTACTGACTTTAAGGTGAAGTTGAGGGTTCTTCATGCCGACGTCGTTTCCTTGTTGGCCAAGAACTCAGAATTGAAGGCCAGAAGTGCCCAATACCTCCGCGCTTCTTCTGAGAAAGAGTCCTTGCTCCAAGAGATTGACAAGAATCAGGCCGATTTGACTGAAGTCTCTTCAGAGCTAGTAGTGGAGGATTCCTTGATGTTGAGCTTGGCTGCTGAAATGAAAGAGCTACAAGCGAAAATGGACGACTGCAGGGCGAGGATGGCTGCCAAGAGGCGTACTGCATCCCAAGGAATTGCTAAGACCACATCTCTATTGGAGCAATACCAAAAGTTGGAGGTTGATGATGACTTAGTGAAAGAGTTAGGTATCCTTTCCTCTAGGCA
This sequence comes from Fraxinus excelsior, assembly GCA_019097785.1. Classification (NCBI taxonomy): domain Eukaryota; kingdom Viridiplantae; phylum Streptophyta; class Magnoliopsida; order Lamiales; family Oleaceae; genus Fraxinus; species Fraxinus excelsior. The sequence goes on from CM032644.1 coordinate 1,404,094, forward strand.
GAGCGAAGAGTGGGATAAACTTAGGCAGCAAATGCGCTCAGCTTGGGGCGAATTCTAACTAAACATTTACTGTTTTAATATTTGTAACTCTTTCGCACTGACTGCCTTGGTTTTTTGTGACCTGAGTCATTCATCATCATTAATGAACAATTGTTTTGAAGTGGAATTTATCTTTGATCGTCAATTTTCCTCGTACCTAATCTTTATGCCAACATCCATGCATATTCTCTTGGCATTCAAATTTTCTTCCCTAAATCTTTGGGCCATATTGATTTCACTCACCGGTCATAAATGTGACCTTCCATATTCTGGCTTTTCATCTTCCAGCCCCTATAAATATGCATGTTTATACTCATCATTTTCATCCTCATGCCTTTCCAAATTCGATTTCTTGCCATCAAAACTTCCTGCCACTGCATGGCACTCCGATCGCTTACCAACACTTTCCTCTTCTATAGGGATGGGTTTCTTGACTCGTCCCTTTTGCTTTGATATCACTTTTGGTATGGGAGGTATAGGAAATGTTCTTTCAAACTGAAGCAAGATTCTTGCTATCAGTTTGCTTGTTGAGAGTGCTTCTCCTTGCCTATCACTGCAGCTATGCATTTAGGAAGGTTAAGGGGCCCTCTCACTCGGCCATAGACTGAAGGACTGCTTCTCCTTGCCTACCGTTGCAGCAATGCACTTAGGAAGGATGTGGTAGCAGTTCACCCTCTTACTCGGCCATAGACTGAAGGGCTGCTTAGGAGCAGTTCATCCTCTTACTCGGCCATAGACTGAAGGGCTGGCCGTACTGGTTTCACTCTTTCTGTTCCCACCAAACAGAAGACAATTTGTAGCATGTTTTGTCTTGTATTTTGACTGTGTCCCTTAGTTATCGTGGAGAATGGTTTGTAAGGAACATTTGGTAATAAAGGGCTTTATTTTTTAATGTGCCTTGTTTTTCTGACTTTATTTAGAACGTGATCGTCCAATTTACTTACTGTCATTGCTCGGCATGATTACATCGCGATTGCACTTTTATCACTTATGTATCTATCTGTTCGTTTTCCCAAAGGGAAGGAACATATTTCTTCAAGTACTTACCGTTAATAAATCTCATATGTCTAGTACCGTCTAAATCTTCCAAGTGGTAAGCTCCATTAGGCAATACATTCTTTACTCTATACGGCCCATCCCAATTTGGCGACCACTTACCATATTTTGGGTCTTTACTGTCTAAAGGAAGCATTGCCCTCCAAACTAATTCGTTCGCACTAAAAAACTTGGCTATAACTTTCTTGTTATAAAATCTAGCCATCCTTTGTTTCTGGACTTGCAACCTGTCTAGTACGTCTAACTTCAATTCGTCCAATTCTAATAAATTTTGAATCAACGATTCCTTGTACTCATTCTCGCTTAATTCGTGCTGCCGACGTACCCTTATAGATTGCACGTTGATTTTCACGGGCAATACAGCCTCCTGCCCATAAATGAGTTGGAAAGGCGTAATGTTGGTGCTTGAACGGGGCGACGTTTTATAAGCCCATAAGGCTTTGTTCAAACATTCGTGCCAATTTCTGACATTTTTATTTATCATCTTTCTTATGATAGATTTCAGAATCTTGTTAGATGATTCTGCCTGACCGTTTGATTGAGCGTAGTATGGTGTGGAATTTACCAACTTAATTCCAAATTCGCTCAAGAATTCCTTCACCTGATCTCCATTTAGGGAAGTCCCATGATCTGTCATTAGAGTTTGCGGAATTCCAAATATGTAGATGATATGGTCCCGGATAAACTCTATGATGCTTTTCTGTGTGATTTCCTTTAGAGACTGCTTCGACCCACTTGGTGAAAAAGTCCGTAGCGACTATAATAAAGGTGTGTTGTTTGGACGATAAGGGGTAAATCTTCCCTATCAAGTCTATCGCCCAACCTTTGAACGGCCAAGGTTTGATAATGGGTGTCATGTTGCTTGCTGGAGCCCTCTGTATTGGACCATGTTTTTGACATGCTAAACAACTTTTTGCATATCGAACACACGATTCACCCATCTTTGACCAAAAATAACAACTTCTAATAATTAGCCATCTCATCTTTTGGCCGGCCTGATGGGCTCCACATATCCCTTCATGCACCTCAGTCATAATTGTCTTAGCTTCTTGTAAGTTCACGCATTTTAATAACACACCATCAGAGCGTTTTTTGAACAATTCTTCGTCTATTAATGCATAGTTTAACAGACGTAATTTTGTTCTTCTATCAACTCCCCCATCAAACACTTTAAAAGATTCTTTAATCTCATCTACCCAATCCAGCGCGACCCCATTTTCTATGCATTGAATTTCGGTTTTCCTTGCCCTCCGCTGAATAACGGGCAATATAGTTCCGTATTCGTAAGTAGATTCCCAACTCATCGCCTTTGAATAGCCAGAAGCCAACTGGGCTAACTCGTTGGCCATGTCAATGTACATTCTATTAACACATTGAAGTTCTACTTGGTCGAATTCTTCCAACAACTCTTGGGCGATTTCGTATAAACTTATAATAGAATCACTTTGGCATTTGAAATCACCAGTCAATTGATGAATCACCAATTGAGAATCGCCCCTGATAATTACATTCTTTATTTTCATATCTACCATCAACTCCAAACCTACAATTAAGGCTTCATATTCGGCCTGATTATTAGTGCAGATTATATCCAAGGTAAATGCGAACTTATAGCAAACCCCTAAAGGATTTATCAAAACCACTCCTACTCCTGCTCCTTTAGAAGTTTTCGATCAATCAAAATATAAAACTCATGGTTTTAATTCAAATGAATCAACCTCAAGTTCTATTTCATTAGGCACATCAAGGCATGGATGGTCGGCCAGAAAATTAGCCAAGGCCTGATTTTTAACTGCCTTTTGGGGCACATACCTTATTTCGAATTCTGACAGTACTAAAGTCCAAAGACCCACCCGTTGGTGTAAAATAGGGCGAGAAAACATGTATTTGAACAAATTAACTTTGGAAATTAGATAGACTGTCACAGGCCGTAAATAGGCCCTTAATTTTGTACATGTGAAGTATAATGCAAGACACAACTTCTCGATAGCAGAATAATTACATTCACATTTGGTTAGTCGTCTACTTAAATAATAAATCGCTATTTCTTCACCAAATTGGTCTTCTTGTGCGACCATCCCAGCTATCGATTCTCGTTCAGCCGATACGTACAACTTCATCGGCCGCCCTTAGATTGGTGACACCAATACTGGTTGACTTGTTAAGTATGTTTTCAGGCTTTCAAAAGCCTTTTGATGTTCTTCTTTCCAGACGAATTCGTCTTGATTTTTCAGCTTTAAGAGAGGCGAAAACGCTTTCGTTCGCCCTGCACAATTAGATATAAAGCGTCTTAGAAAATTGATTTGACCTAAGAACCTTTGCAGTTCTTTTTTATTACTAGGGGCCTTGGCTTCTACGATGGCTTTCGCTTTATTCTTATCAAGTTCAATTCCTCTTTTATGTACTAGGAATCCAAGGAAATTTCCTGCATTCACGCCAAACGCGCATTTCAAAGGGTTCAATCTTAGTTTATGCTGCCTCATTCGTTCAAATGAACATCGCAATTGTTCAAAATGGTCCTCTTCCTTAACAGATTTGACCACTATATCATCTACATAAACTTCCACAAATTTGCCTATCATATCATGAAAAATTAGATTCATTGCTCTTTGATAAGTTGCCCCTGCATTTTTTAGTCCAAACGGCATTACTACCCATTCAAAGTATCCTAAAGACCCAGGGCATCTAAAGGCAGTTTTGTGTACATCTTCGTCAGCTATGTAGATTTGATTGTATCCCGAATACCCATCCATAAAAGAGTACATCACATGTCCTGCAGTGGAGTCTACTAGAGAGTCTACCATAGGCATTGGATATTCGCCCTTGGGCGTAGGCAAGTTCAAATTTCTGAAATCTATGCATACCCTCAACTTGCCATTCTTTTTTAATACTGGCACTATGTTAGATAACCATTCCACATATCTGGTTGTTCTAATAAAACCTGCTTTTAGTAATCGCTATATTTCTTTTTTGATCTCCGGTAGTACATTGGGAGCGAAACGCCTAGGAGGTTGCTTATGAGGCTTAAAATCCGATTTAGTCGGCAACCTATGTTCTACTAAGTTTTTATCCAAACCAGGCATATGTTCATACTCCCAAGCAAAACAATCCTTATATTCTTTTAATAAAGCGATTAATCTAGTACTAACCTCATGAGGGAGCATCTGGCTGACAAACGTTGGGCGGTCCTCTCCTTCCTCACCAATGTTAACCTTGACCAATGGGTCTTGAGCTTGTGCATATCCTGACTTGGGGATCTTCGTCGCTTCATCGTCCACATCGCTCAGACGAGTTTGCTCTTCCAGACAATCTACTTTATGAACTTCCCAGTCCAAGCTCTGCTCCATCTCGGACACTATTAATTTGTCCCTCAGCATCTTTAACGCCGTTTCTTCTTTCTTCACACGTTCACATTCTTTATTGAAAGCCATCAGCTTGGCTTTGAGTGCCTGAATCTCGGTCTCTTGCCTTTGGTGTTGAAAACTCATTTAAGGTTGTTTGGCTTCTTTTTGGCCAATTACTGGCTCTTCCAAGGCCACTATGTTTGGCCTCATTTGATTAAACATTTCAGTAAGTGCATCCACTGAAAACGGTTCTTCGCTTTGGGCAGTAATTTGAGTTCCTTCCCCATCTTGAACCACTTTGACAGGCCCATAATTTCCTTCGTACATGAACCTCTCTACTGAATTTGCCTCTGCCACAAAGGGTCTATGATTGGCTTGCACCACCTCTGCTTCACCTTTGTCATTCCAGAAGACTAAGCATTGATGGAGTGATGAAGGAATACAGCGACTGCCATGGATCCAGTCTCTTCCTAGTAGCACGTTGTAACTGGTGGGGCCGTCTATCACGAAGAAAACAGTAGTCCTGGTGGTTGTCCCTACAGTTATGTCCAGTGGCATAACTCCTTTTGCTGATGTTGCCCCACCATTGAAACTTGTAAGAATGACTTCCGTTGGGATCATATCGCTTTCTGTCTTAGCAAATTTCCTCATCATCCTAGCTGGAATGGTGTTTATGGCCGCCCCGTTATCGATGAGTACCTTAACTATTGGTACACCATTAACCAAGGCTTTGACGTACAGTGGCCTTAAGTGTTTAGTTAACCTCATCGCTGGTTTGTTGAAGATTACTTTTTCAGCAGCGTCTATTTCCACTTCCTGCCTATTTTCTGGCGGGTTATCTCTTGGTGAGAGATCAACGTGCAGCACCTCGGACTGAGCTTTTTTTCCTTGGGTTTTTTCCTTCTCTTTTCCCAATATTTCTTCCTCAATTACCCATTTTGTAGGAGGAGGCATTATCCTAGGGGGCGATCCGTATTTTTCTGAGCGAGGTACCCTCTTTTTCCTTTTTGGCGTCCCATACAGCACATAGAAATCAAACGATCGACCAGATGGTTCCCCCAATAAATCCACTTCGCGGACTCCTTCCTGGTGTAATTGTTTCAACAGGGTGTTGCGCGACACTCCCCTTTTCCGTCTCTCTGCTTCTAAATCAATCTCTTCTTCAACGTCTGTCATACCATCATTCTCGCCATCATCGTACATTTCTCTGGAGGTTTGGCCTTCATCGCAAACTAGTACGCATGCGTCCTCTTCATTATCCTCTTTCCCTTTGCTTTTGAACTCATCGGCCAACAAATAGTTGTTAGCCAGGACAGGAGGTAATGTGTCAAACTGAATAGTTAGAGGTAGGTCGGGATCATCTTCGTCTTTCCTGTCTCGCTCAAACTTCGACCTACCAGATGAGCTTTCCGACAAATCTCCCATTGACTCACCAGTGCCCGTTTCTTCGCTATCTTCAAAAACATTTTCGTTGGCTATTCTGAGCGTTTTGGGCGCTCTAGGGCGTGATTCCCCTTGCTGTTGCCTCATCATCCGCCTGTAATTGCGTTGGTAACGCCTTTGTTGAGTTCTGGTCATTTCATTGAACGGCATTACCCTTCCTGCGTTGTTCTGGAACGAATGCCATACATTGGGCTGGCGAGGCTGCGGCCTAAATGTTCTTCTTTGACCGGCCGACCAAACCCCCTTTCTCTATTCATCCCTCCATACAACGGCATTCTTCGCCCCCTGACAGGCTGAGCGACTGATACGAAATCAGGCCGATGATGGGATGGCTGCGTCATTGATAACCCTGTATTTGCCTTCAACTCGTGCTTACACCTGTCGCACAGAATATCTTCGCCCTGTTTGGGCTCTTTCCCTTTGATGCGTTCAAACACGCTGGGAAACGGCTTGGGTTCTTCTTCTTCGTCATCAATCACCAGTTTAAACCTTGGCAGTTTATTTTTCAAGCCAGTCGTTATCATATTCATTGCTAGTGGCTGTGGAAACGGGTCTTCGTCCACCACCATCTTCTTCTTTTCCTCGAACGTAATTCGTCCTGATTCGATGGCATCCTGCAACACATGGCGGAAAACCATACAATAATTAGTCGCATGTGACCATGCATTATGCCATTTACAGTACTTTTTACCCTTAATTTGTTCAGAATCGGGCAATTTGTGTTTGTCGCTCAACCTTATCTGCTTATCCTTATATAATTTATCGAATATAAGATCAGCTTTGGTTATGTCGAACGAGAACGCTCGCGTTTTTCTGTTTTCACCTTTTGCAGGTTCATCTCTGCCTGCTATTTTTGGCTTAACTAACATAGGACAAGTATACGCTTCTCCTTTTACTAGTTCAGCCAAACATATATCGGTCTGGTCATAATAACCATCATCAATAGTATGAATATTGAAATTCGGGTCTTTATAATAAGTCCCTTTACTGGAATTTTTCATTTGTTCTTCCTCTCTTACCAGTCGCTCATATCTAACGACATTCACGCTAAGTTGGAATAAATCTGGAAATTCTCTATCTTGGAATTTTTTCTTTAAATCAAAGCTTAAAAAATTTTGTGCGATTTTGACAAATTCCTTTTCAGGTAATGGCACGAAGCATTTACTTCTGGCCGTTTTGAACATTTGTAGGAAATTTTCTGCCCACTCGTTAGGCAATTGACGTAAATTCGCCAAATCGGCCAGTGTTACTTCGGACTCAGTTTTATAAAATTGAGCATGGAATAATTGCTCCATTTGTTGCCAAGTTTGGACGGAATTTGCTGACAAATTAATGAACCAAGAAAAAGCTACTCCTGTTAAGGAACTTGGGAACAACCTCAACTTATGGTAGTCATTCACCTCACCACTTTGCAACGTGAATCTCCCTACATGTTCTAGTGTAGATACTTCTCCTAGGCCAGTGAATAGTGAGAATTCCGGTACTTTGTATCCTCTAGGCCATGGATATGCCTGATCTATCCAATCAGGGTATGGCTTGGTGTAAATTGGCCTAATCACCGGACGTACCCCAACGGCTATTTGATCTTGTACTATTTCCATAATTTGGTTTCTTAGCACGGCGTTAGGGTCATATGGGTTCCCCATTGGCTGATTTACTGGCTGATTCATGGGAGGTCTAGTGGTCTGCCCTTGATTGGCCATAAAAGTGCCATTATTCAGGTTGTTACAACCGGTAAACTGAGTGTTTAAACCGTCATTCG